>JAQQZR010001184.1:0-11826 GCA_030068235.1 Notoglanidium macrostoma | reverse complement strand
CTCCGGTTTCCTCCCACAGTCCAAAGACATGCAGATTAGGTCAACTGGCTACTCTAAATTGCCCATAGGTGAGAATGTGACCGTATGTGGCTGTTTGTCTGTGTTGGCCCTGTGATGGATTGGTGACCTGCCCAGGGTGTACCCCGCCTCTCGCCCGAAGTCTGCTGAGATTGGCTCCAGCTTCCCCGTGGCTCAGGCGGATAAAGCGGTATAGATAATGGATGGATGGGTAGATGAATTGAAATAATGCTTCACCAATGCAGAATGGAACAAATGTAAAGGAGGAAATGCTACATATTGTGTTGGAGGTCTGATGGGACAACAGACTGACCTTTATTATTTTAAATGTATTTATTTTTAAACGGAAGGATCATTTTGGAGGGAAAATGTACCATCTCACTAGTGGGACTGCAGTTAGCCATTGATTTGCTGTTAGAATGCTTTAGTCTAGCTTTCTCTTAAATTATTTTAAAGAGTTTATTTACAATTATAGAGGTAAACAGGCACAGGTGTATCTCTGTAGAGATCTTCTCCATGTTGCCAGATGCATTTAATAACATTTTGAACCTAGTCATTAACAACAACAAAAAAATCAGTTTACTTTGACATGTTGCATTGCGCCTCCTACACTTGTATTGCATAGCCTTTATGCATCTGCAGGTTTTAACATTCTAACTCAAAACTGGACCAATTTCATTCATTTCATTTCATTCATTCATTTGACAACTTCTCAATTAATTGATGGTATTTGATAATAGTAATTAAGGAAAAATCAGTAAAATAACTGTTTTTCACCTAAACCTTTAGTGCAGTCACTTTATTGATGGAGTTTGATTGCTACAATTAAGAAAAAAATCTTTAAAATAAAAGTTTTTCTCTGCAAAATCTTTAGTGAAAACTGCTGTAAATGTATAAGTTTTGCACTTTATTTGAATCGAGATATTTTACTTTAATTTTACATTTTTTCTTTGGCAGCCCTTGCTACCAGTCAATTGACCATTTTTTGCAATTTACGTGTTGCTGCATTTTCTGCAGCAACACAATAAATAGACAAAAAAAATTTATTCTGCTCAGAATGCCAAAGCCTTTGTACAGATGGTTTGAAACAAGTGTTCTAGCTGACAATGTAAACAAAATAAATAAACAAAAGAAAAATTTCTGCTGTGGTCAGTGTTTTCCAACTATTAAACCAAACAAACCAAACAAACTGACCAACTATGTCAGTTCTTGATGCAGCAACACTGACCTACCATAGTAATGTTTTTCAGAATCACAACAGAAGCTCATAACACAGCCCCCAACCCAGCAACAGAAAGGAAGGGTGACCCTAACATGGCACAACGCAGAGATGTGAAGAGTCCAAGGTGTCTGAGGTGGAGCAGAGGTGGGGGTGGGGGCGTCTGCAGCAGATGTTAAAGATTGCCTCCAGGATGAATCAAATCTGTTGAGGAAGTGATTCAGTTCATTTGCCCACCTCACATCCCCCATCTGCAGAGTGTTTTGATCTTTGTGGCCTGAAATGGTTCTAAGGCCTCTCCAGACTTCGCTAACATTGTTCTGCTGAAGCTGGTTTTCCATCTTCTGCCTGTAGCTGTCCTTCCCATTCCTGAGCAGTCTTTTCAGCTCTCTCTCAACCCTTTTCAGCTCCTCCTTGTCTCCTGATTTGAAGGCCCTCCTCTTTTGCTTGAGGACGGCTTTTATTTCTGGAGTAATCCAAGGTTTGTTGTTAGGGAAACAACGCACTGTCCTGTTGGGTACGGTGTTATCCACACAGAAATTAATATAGTCCATAATGCAGGTGACAAGGCTGTCGATGTCCTCCCCATGATCTTCACAAAGCACGTCCCACACAGTAGACTCAAAACAGTCCTTTAGAGCCTCCTCGCTCTCCTCCGACCATCTGTGCACTGTACGGGTGACTGGTGACTCCCTGCGCACTAAGGGCTCATACACAGGGACACAGTACACCAGGTTGTGATCTTATCTTCCCAGGGGAGGTAGAGGTGATGAACAGTAAGTCCAGTGTTTCATTATCTCTGGTAGGGCAAGTCACATACTGGGTGAAAGTGGGCAGTGTGGAGTCCAGAAATGCAAGGTTGAAATCACCCAATATTATGAACATGGCCTGGGAATGCTGTGTTTGCAGTATGCTGACCACAGAGTGGAGAGAGTCACAGGCTGCCTCCGCATTGGCCGAGGAGGGGACATACGCCGTTATTGCGATAACATGCGAGAATTCCCTGGGGAGGTAGTATGGTCGCATGCTAACGGCTAACAGCCCAATGTCTCTACTACAGAGTTGCTCTTTCACAGTGATGTGCCCAGGAGTCCATCTGTCATTCACAAACACTGCCAGTCCCCTTCCTTTCCTCTTACCGCTCTCCCTCGTTCTGTCTGCAGCTGGAAGCCGGGCAGCCCCACACTCGTATCCGGAGTTAGCGGTGTTATCCAGGTCTCCGTTAGCATCATGATTCCGTTTGGAACCGGGTTAGCGCTGCTAGCTCATCCATCTTGTTGGTGAGAGATCTTACGTTTCCCATGATTACAGAAGGAAGTCTCCTTCTCCTTCTTGGGCGACGACGCTCCTTCCCAGCTCGACACCCCCGTCTCTTCCTCCTCAGCTTATTGGGGATGCCGGGTCTGTTCGCCGGCAGCACCGCTGCGGGCGCAGCACTAACAGCTGATCTCGAGTGTAAACAAAAGAGCCATGCGCCGGGTCTCCACACACGAGTGAAAAAAGTAAAAAAATACCAAACAAAGATAACCAGAACTAAGACAAAACAATAGTGCATGGTGTCAGATTTAAATTGCTAAGACTTAAATTAAAACGTTGCGAGAATAAAAGAGAAACTAAGAAAATAGTGCAAAAGTGAGCAGAGATGCCATAACAGGCTACCATTCCTTGGGGGCACCGGAAGTGGACCGATTTTTTTAGAGAGTTAAAAAAAATAATAATAATAAGATAGATCATGTCAGACCATTTTCCACCCTCAGTGTGACATTACAATGTATAAAAAGTAAGTGAAAAATACTCAAACATTTTAGGTAAAAATTGGAAAAATAAAAAATATACAATAACCCAGTTGCATAAGTATGCACACCCATAAACTGATAATTGGTTGAAACAACCTTTTGATTATATTACATCAGTCATATTATTGAGTAAGATTCTATCAGCATGGCACATCTTGACTTGGCAATATTCTCCCATTCTTTCTTCCAAAAACATTCTAGATCTGTCAAATCGTGAGGGCATTTCTTGTGCACAGCCTGCCTCAGGCCACCCCACAGATTTTTTTATTTGGATTCCCAGAGGATCTGGCTAGGCCATTCATAAACATAGGTCTTTTGGTTAAGCCATTCCTTTGTTGACTTGGATGTATGCTTTGGGTCACTGTTGTGCTGAAATGTGAAATTCCTTTTCATCTTCAGCTTACTAGCAGACACCTGCATGTTTTGCACTAAAATGAATGGTATTTTTGACTTTTCATGATTCCCACCTTGATAAATGCCACAGTTCTGGATGAAGAAAAGCAGCAATAAAGAATGATACTGTCACCACACTGCTTCACCTTCTTGATTTGGTGATGTGCTTTTTTGTGCAAAACATATCTTTTGGAATTATTGAATTTTTATAGCTTTTGTAATTGTCCTCATCAGATCAAAACACATTTTTCTACAAGTAGCTTAGGGTTATTTAGTTGGACTTACATGTTTGTTTTTGTGATAAAGGGTATCTGTATAGCCACCCTATCCCATAGCCTGGACATGTAAAAAATACAAGAGATTGTTGTTACATGCTGAGAATAATCACTATTTGATGTTCTTGCAACCTTTAATGTTGCCATAGGTCTCCTGGCAGCCTCTCTGGTAAAGTCTTGTTCATTTGTAAAAAACAATTTGGAGGGACATCCTGTTCTTGGGGAAGTCACTATAGTGCTCCATTTTCTCTACTTGTTGATGATGGCCTTCATGTTGTCCCTTGGTACATCTAATGTCTTGATGAAGAAATTCTTTTATACCCCTCTCCTGGTTGTTACCTCAAGTGAGGTACCATACAAGAAGTGAGATACTATACAGGCTTTTTAAGCGCTTAGAGAGCACTTAGAGTGAATGAACAGCATTTTCCCTTCAGTCTGCACCCACAGCTGAAGTGCCCTTGAACAAGGTACCTAACCCCCGAGCTGCCCACTGCTCTGGGTATGTGTGATCACTTCTCACTTGTGTGCATGTGTGTGTTCATTGCTTGGATAGGTTAAATGCAGAGAAGAATTTCCCCTCTGGGATTAATACAGTGTATTGTATATATTATTATTATATAAGTATATATTATTATTAACTCATCATTACCTTTCAATAATTGAGATATATAAATATATAACAAATAAAATATGTGTTAAGAGAAAGAGTACATGTATATAGGAGTACATACAAGTATATACACCCCTGCTTGTGCATGTTATGTATATATGGAAAAAAAATTAAGTGACCACTGCAAAATTATCAGTTTCTCATGTTTTGCTATTTATAGGTATGTGTTCCAGGAACACGATTTTTGTTTTATTCCATAAACTACTGACATTTCCCCCAAATTCCACATAAAATATTGTCATTTAGAGCATATAATTCCCCATCCTGAGGAGACTGTTTCGAACCACCCTTGCTGAGCATTTATCTCCAGCTGCCATTTTCCGGTCTCTTTATATCATCCTGAAGATAATCCTTGTCAGTGGAGAGTCGTTTTCGCCCCCTGCCAGTCTGTAACTTTGTTGTTCCTAATGTCTGGTGCTTGACCTTGTTCTTATGAACTAACGTTTTTGTAATTTTGATGATTGAAGCAACCTGACGCTCACTGTATCCCTCTATCAGTAAAGGATGAATTGAACCCTTCTTTTTTCTCACTCAAAACTTAACTTTTTAACTCTTTTGGAATGATGGATATTTTTGTATTCCAATTAAATTTAAAAGTACTACTAGCACTCTTTCTGCCAAAATAGTCCTATTGCAAGAGGATAGTGATGACAACAGAAGTGGTTTTTTATACTTTCCCTCATTAAATAGGATTTTAATAAGAATTAAATAAGACCACCTAACCAGTACCTCATGAAGTAAAATATATTTTCAATAATAATAAAGTATACATATACATATATACACACACATACACATATGATGGGTCTCGTGTGTGAAATGGTGTTTTAGCAAGCTGAAGTTGCCACAATTCATCATGGTTTTAATACATTCATCTGCCATAGTATTTAAAAGTGAGGAGCTGTAATGGTGAAGGCATAGGCCTCTCAATCTGAGATCCTGGGTTTGCTTCCCCATTCAGCACATATTTGGTGAAAGTTTGGCTGCAGGTTCAGTAACTCATTAAAATTAGCCATCCTGTTCTAATATTTTGCCTGTTTGTTGGTAAAACCATTATGGGTAGTGTAATGGGTAATGTTATGGATTGGTAAAATAACATTTGTTACAATGTTTTGTGACAAATCAAACATTATGGCATGGCATTATTTGGATCATAGCAGGAAAACTTAGGGTCTTGACTGATATCTAATGAAGGCAGGAGCCTTACGTCTGTGGCTTGCTTTAATATAAATATTGACTATTGTATGGCTGTACATGCACTCTGCCTTTGCCCTAATGTGCACTCACTGGTTTACTAACAGAGTGTGAGGCAAAATATAAGTACAGGCTGGCTAACTAATTCCAAAGTTGCAGCAAAACTTTCCCCAAATAATATGTGCCAAACAGGGAAGCAACCCCATGTCCTCGGGTCACTAGGCATGTGCTTTCACCATTACAGCACCTCTCTACAATAGCAGACTAGCTAATTAAAAATTGTGGCAATGGTGTGAAATAGTGCTCATGCTTGCTTTAATTTCATAAGCACAGCACCGCGTGGGGAGAAACAGCACAGCAGCTTAGTGCATGAATAATAATAATAATAATAATAATAATAATAATAATAATAATAATAATAAAAGATGTTCCTGTGTGAGTCTTGTTGAAGATGACGTCATGGCAGTTTCATGTAGCATCATTACAGCTACAGTGGAAATTGAAGTATTTGATTCCAAAAGTGAGTAGAGTCAAGTGGAGTTGAGCAAGGGAAAAGGCATACAGGAGACAAAAACTTGTCTCCTGTATGTAGGTTAGACATATGCTACATTTGAAGCCTGAACTTAAAATTTACAGATTTTTTTAGCTCATTTTTTGCATTCGAGCTGCAAAGTGGAAAAAACATGGCAGTATGTTTAGGTAGCAACAAGCTAGCCACCTAATATTAGCCATAACGAGCTTATAATGTATTTACTTTTTCAAAACAGCACACTGTATGGTCAGTGTTATAGATTTAACCAATTACGTGTCTGTGTTTGAATGATGCATATACTAATGTAAACTCTTTTAAGAGCAGCGATGTTGACATGACATTATATGATGAACTTGGGGTTGAGGAGAACTTTTGAGGAAAACTTTCAGCGTAGGAATTCCATGTTGTTATGGCATTTTCTTTGGTCTCTCCTAACCCCCTTTCATATACGAAACCTGTCGATATATCAGGTAAAAAAAACATCACAGGATAGATTTTTCATAATGATAAACTAATGGGAGTCATGTATTCCCACCTGACTGTGTTTAATATGATGCTATGGAGCGTGAACCTCAGCAAGACTTGTAAAACATGCAAGACCAGATATGACGTACAATTCATTCCAATTTCCAGCCATATCTGCCAATGTTTTCTTTCCTTGCTATGAATTTACCAATTTAGATTCTGAATGTTCTGTGAGTAATAGATAAATAATAAATAAAAAGATAAAAAAATAAATGAATAAATGAACATAATTTACTGTAACACTATAAGGAACTGTGCACTGTGCTGCAATGATTGACTGCATAGCCAACCACATGAATTGAGCACTTTCATGTTGTAGACAATTTAATGCTTAGTTTGAACATAGCTCTGTGTATGAATGCGAGGCAATAGGTAGTCATATATTCCTATAGGAAACTTTGTGATCACCAATTTGTTTGCGATAATCCTCCTTCCAGTACTTTTCAGTCCGGAACTTGCTTCTTTTATGTTGTAAAATTTAAACTTTGCATCAGATTTCAGAGAGCCTTTAAGTTTCAGTAGTTAGCCTTGGGTTAGCACTGGTGGTAACCTTAGCATTGGAAAAACTAATAGTTAACAGACTATTTCCTTCAGTTCAGTTACAAGTCATGTAATTGTATAATTAAAAAGAAATTAATTTAGCTAGTTTAACACCTTTTGAATGAGTAATTATACTTTACTAAAAATATGATTAGCCTACATGTCATCTTTATAAGTTTGACATGAAAACTTTTCCATCATTGTACTGCTGTGATGTTCCTCCATTATATTGCCACTCATTTGACATATAAATAGCTTTACCATTCCATGATGACACCAACGCGATGCCTAAACTATCCTTAAAAAAATGCATTTCCTTGCATTGAACACTACTCCAGGAAATGAATTTTGCATATATTACACAGAATTACAGACACTGCATATTGCATATATTATATGGAATTACAGACACTAAATAAAACTACGTCGAAATGAGGCGGTAAGGCCAATTTATACTTTTGTGACAAATCTACGTTATAGGTAAAGTGACGATGCTTGTGCAGGGTGAACCATTTGTACTTGCACGTAAGGTGCATGTCTCCTTTCGGAAGAGCTGTTGCATGAATCACACCAGAAAGAAGAGCAGGATGCACTGTATTTCAATGTAGGAATAATAAAAAGAAAAATAACACGGACAAAATGTTTTGAAACAAATATACTGGGGAAAAGAAACCTGCCATGAATGATTATAAAACAAGTGAATTCTCACTGAAAGCAAATCCGAAGTGTTTTAACATATCTGGATCAGCAGGATGAGTACCTTGAAGCGAAAGTCCGACTGTGCACTCAGGAATGATGCAAAACAATTTGTGTTTAATCCTGGATGCAGGATTAAATTGGCCATTATAATGAACTACAGCTGCTATAAAGCTTTACACTTTATTACTATTAGCATAATATTGTGATAGAATTTGCTGAATTTTGAAGAGAAGCAGGAGCAGGCGGAAATGCGTAAGAGAAAATACAATGCTACCAAGCATCACAGTTGTTGTGGTCTGTATTGCTGTGACATGTAGTTACATTTCTGGAGAGGTGCACATCAGGCTATGACATAGGGGGTAGTGTAGAGTATGCAGCATACCCTATGGCATAGATTTGACATAGAAGTATAAATTGGCGTTTATTCAGAATGCACAGCATGTGTTATTGTTAATGTTACCATGAGCATGTGAAGCACATGAGTCCAGTCAGCTTTGAAAAAGTGCTTTTTCCCCCTAGCTTATATAAGGTGAATTTGGGTAATCTGGGGCATTTGGTAACATGGGACACCTAAGATCCAGTTTTTTATTTCCTGTTAGAAAACATTTAGTCAACAGGACTTTTACATAAGCTTAGCATAGATGTAATGTGACTGAAAATACCAGGACTTTGTAGGGGTGATGGCACAGAAAGAGGCAGGGCAAATGCCAATCAGAATATCGCCCTGGGAATTGCATGACATGCTTGGTAACATAATTTTTACAAGATTTACATCCTTAACATTAATGTCATGAATAAGACCCTGATATGTCCATAATTGTCATCAAATGTGTCTGTGATGTATTCAAGCAATAGAATATGCATTAAAAATGCAGTTGAAAAATGTGTTTGTGTTTTTTTCAAACATTTTATCCATCATCATACTTTATTATATATGACTGAGAACATGGGACAGCATGCTTTGGGTAATCTGGGACAGTCATTTAAATTATATAAAATGGGAAATATGCATTTAGGGACTTTCTGATGTTCCATACATAGTTATTCAGTCATATCATATAATTTTATATAACCCTGCTTTTCTTGAGTACAAAATGATAAACTAAAGAGTTGTAGCATATGGTCTGCATTGTAGTCGACACTGCAATTTTCGGTGGTCCATTGATGTTTCGTATCAGGATTAGTTGTCAAATCCAAAGATTCAGAGGTCTCCCCTAGATCCACTGAATTTTGCAAAGAACAAGAGGTGCCACATGGAGGCACAAGGGACACTCCTCACCATGTAAGAGGCTAGATGGAATAGCCACTTGCTGATGACAAATTGGCTGTATTTTACACTTCACATGTTTAAATTAATGAAATTTCTATTAATATATTTTTTCTTATTCAGCTTTCTGTTCTTCTAATTTTTTCCGTAATGTTTTTTTTTAATTGTGACATTGAGCTTGGCATGCATAAAGCAAGGTGATTTAGGATTTTTTTATTATTTTTTTTTTTTAAGTCTAATACAAGTGCCCCAGATTCAGCCAGAATTTTGATTTTTGGCAGAAAGAAGACTAAAAGGTGTGGCATGTCTCCTCTGAGTATGATTTCTAACCACACTAGAAGAAAGAATTTAGATAACATCTCAGGGATTACAGAAAGTTATAAGGTTAAATGATGTTCGATGTCAGAATAAGCCACACAATTCAAGAAATTCAAAAAAATTATGAATAAAAGTCACTCCAATGCACATTATTGCCCATTACAAAATTATCTGTATGTAAAGATGATCTAATAGAAGTTAATAGACAGAACAAGTTCAAAGGAGGACAAAAAAGTTCCAGACTCTGAATGAAATCACTGTGAATCTTTTGAATGGCGCTGTTTATGTTTTTTTAGTTTCACAGCAATCACTTCCTTAACAATTAATATGGGAAAGAGGATTAAAATAGATTTCTTTCATCTAGTGAGTAAAGTAATGAAGGCTATGATAATTTTTTTTATTTTAGAACAGAATCACCAAAAACAAAATGTTAACAGCATTTAGCTCAGTGGATGACAGTTATATCTGATAATAGTTTAGAAGTTTGTGCCAAGTACAGGAACAAAAAGTCACAGAGAAAACATAAATAGCATATACATGCAATGAAAAGAATAAGATCCACTGGATACCTTGAAACTGCAGTGTACTCAATCATTCGATGTGTGTTCATAGGAACTACAGTTTGTCTTCAGTTAATTAAATTGCAGTACCTGTTCTCGTTTGAGCCTCTCTCTCTTGCGGATGAGCTCGATCAAGAGTAGAGCTTTCTCTAGGTCCTGCCGCTGCTTCTGCCACTATTTCAGCAACCCTCTCAATGTCTGCACCTTAGCATCTGGCTCCTTCTTCAGTGAGTTATCGCCCAGCATGTTGCATGTTAATAGGGTAATAAAAACAATATGCTGTTTTTTTCAAGTTTACGCTTTTTTATTCAGAGTCGGCAACTAAATATATTTCAACATATACTGGGGAAATTTGTGATGGGGAAGTTCAGTTACACAGGTCCTTAAGCAGATATTCTGAATTTGCCATTTAGATTATTAAAATGGCCTGTATGTAGTTCATGCATCTGAGATTACCAGATTATCTAGAGTAGAATTGTCAGAGTTTTTCAGTGGTGTCTAGACCACCACCTTTAACCATAAGGCACTTGCCTTGTACAATGCCAATTCCAAAAAAGTGGTGACACTAGGTAAAATGTAAATAAAAACTGAATGCAATGATATGCAAATCCTTTTTGACCTATATGCAATTGAATACAATACAAAGGAAAGATATTTACTGTTCAAATTAATAAACTTTGTTTTTTGTAAATATACACTGATTCTGAATTTGATGCCTGTAACATGTTCAAAAAAAGCTGGGACAGGGCAACAAAAGATTAGTGAAGTTGTTGAATGTTTAAACAAAAAACCTGTTTGGAACATTCCACAAGTAAACAGATCAATTGGTAGCAGGTGATGGTATCATGATTGGGAATGAAAGGGAAATCGTCATTCACAGGCAAGGATGGGGTAGGATTCACCAACATATAATTTCTCAACATTTCAGTTTCTCAACATACTATTGCAAGAAATTGAGGGGTTTCACCATCTACAATTCATATCAAAATATTCAGATAATCTGGAGAAATCTTTGCCCATAAGGAGCAAGGAGGAAAACCAATATTGAATGTTCTTGATCTTTGAACCCTCAGGCAGCACTGCATTATAAACCAACATGACTGTATGAATGATGATATTAAATGAGCTTGGGAACACGTTGGAACCCCTCTGCTGATAAATGCAGTTTGTTGCTGCATCTACAAATGCAAAGCAAAAACCATATATTAACAACATCCACAAATGCTGCTGACTTCTCTGGGCTCAGCTTATCTGAGATGGACTGATGCAAAGTGGAAAAGTGTGGTCTGGTGGTCTGATGAGTCTACATTTCAAATTGTTTTTGGAAATTGGTGGGACATCATTTCCTGTTTTCGAATCGTTTGCCAGGAGTTCTTGTCACTGTTGGTGTTTATGCTAACGTGTTTTTTCTGTTTTTTAATCAGTAATTTTGTGTTATTATTTTATTTTTTGCAGTGTTTTTTACTTTTTTCCTTCTGTTAAGTTTTCTTTTTTCTTCTTTCTCCTTGGAGAACGTGGTTTTTCTCTTTTTCATTTTTCGCCCTGTCTAAATGCTGCAAGTGGTGGCCATCCCCGTCGGATCTGCAGAAAATATTATCAACAAAACTTCAACTAAAGTACGTTAAACATTTACTATGGCAAATATTCAGCTTGTTCAGTGTGTGGCGTGCAGGATGTTTAGCCATTCTTCCTCCATCATTAATAATAGCTTTACTTGCGATAAGCATTTATTAGTTAGCTCAATGACGGAGAAGATTGCAGCATTAGAGGTGCGCATCCAGTCTCTAGAGAGGGTTAGTGAGAGTGAGAGCAGTGTAGTG
>JAQQZR010001183.1:0-11828 GCA_030068235.1 Notoglanidium macrostoma | reverse complement strand
TCTACCAAAGAATGGTTAAAGAAGAATAAAGTTAATGTTTTGGAATGGCCAAGTCAAAGTCCTGACCTTAATCCAATTGAAATGTTGTGGAAGGACCTGAAGCGAGCAGTTAATGTGAGGAAACCCACCAACATCCCAGAGTTGAAGCTGATCTGTACAGCGGAATGGGCTAAAATTCCTCCAAGCTGGTGTGCAGGACTGATCAACAGTTACCAGAAACCTTTAGATGCAGTTATTGCTGCAAAGGGGGGTCACACCAGATACTGAAAGCAAAGGTTCACATACTTTTGCCACTCACATATATCTAATATTCGATCATTTTCCTCTATAAATATATGACCAAGTATAATATTATCGTCTCATTTCTTTGACTGGGTTCTCTTTATCTACTTTTAGGACTTTTAGGACTAAGAGTCTCCAGACACTCCCTTGCGATTTTTCAGTAACATGATAAACTGTAATTTTTTTTTTGTCTTATTAACATCAAGAGAGAATAAAGAGAGTTTAGAGAGAGAATGACTGTTTATACCTGCTATAACATAAGTGACAATAGGAAGTAACCTGTTGTTCATTTGCTTTCTTTGATAAATAAAAATTGTAATTGTTGGAAAATCTCTGTGATTTCAAAGGAAAAAAGCCTGCTGTTTCTGGATAATATCGTGTTCAGGGTGGTAACAGTAACTCTGTTTCACCACTGATATGAAACTGTAATTTTGATTTTGCTGAAATTTGGACAAATGTAAAAACTAAAAACTTTTCCCATTGGATCATTGAACATTGGTGTCTTCTGGGTAATTTCTTTGACTAGTATTTTTTAAATATTTAAATATTTAAAAATGATATTCATGAGCGGTAAGGTAGTTTTTTGACCTGAAAATAACAACAAACAAACAAAAAAATGTTTAGAAACATGAAACTTCACATTTTGTTTTTGGATGTTTGCTACATAGTGAAGTAATTGGAGTTCATTTTATTTTTAATTAATATTAAAAGGATCTTTTTTACTTCGTTGTAAATAAGCATGTTGTGGCTTATTCTTGCACGTACTGTTGACTTCATAATTATTGTCACCCTTCTATCTAAACAATGGTCAAAATGGATGGTATAAAATAATCCGTGCTTCGCAGGAAAATGATGCCCTTGTTGAGAAAGCAGTTTTAAAAGCTGAAAACATCTCTAATTATTATTTTTTTAAAAGTGCCAGTAATTTATCATTCAATATCTTATTTACATGAGAAAAAAAAAACAGATCCATTTCAATTGACTATTTTATTTCATTTTCATTTCAACAAGAATATTTCCTGCTACAAAATAAAATGATAATACTTACAATGAAATACTAAAATAGAAATGGCAAAAGAGGATTACAAAAGCATGTGTGGAAAAAAAGCAGGAGATAAAGAGCGAGGGGGAAATTTACAAAAATATTCTTTCTTGATACATTCAAAACAAAATCATCACAACAACTTAATCCTAATCCTTCTTAATCTTGAAGTTAGAACAATACATAATTCAGGAAACCATTATAAAATGGATAGTCTTATTATGGCCAGTAATTATCTAAAACAAGAGTTAAAATTTTGATCTTATACAAAGTGCTGGGATTCAAACTGTGCAAAAAGGGAACGCTGAACATTCAAGTAATTCAGTAGCGTTCAATTACAGTTGTAATGCTGTTCCGGATTCGGTCAGCAGTTTCAGGTGCCACGTGATGTCACTGTTCCACTAGCGATAAAATGTGAACCAGGACATTTACCTTAATCTCAAATTCTCTTTTTAATACCTGGAGTAAACAATGTTCAAAGAAAAGACTTCAAGCATCATCAGCATAAGGACTGCTTTACTAATCCTCTGCCTGTACTGAGGTGATAAATCTGTAAACACATTTCTTTAGCAGCTCGATGCAATTTAAATTAATAGTATTTAAGTATTTAAATTGTTAACTCACAGGTTTGAAATTTGATTTTAATAACTGAGACATTCATTAAATAAAGAAAACAAAAACAAAATTATCTCCAATACATGTTTCATATATGGAATGTATCTATTATTTTTTCACTCAGAACGAGATTAATATTCTATACCAGCAGCTCGGACAGGTTTATTTTAATGCCCTCGTTCTAATGCATTATCGTAACTATAGTAACAGCTAATTCATCTAAACAGATCTAAATATGATGTGTTCTATACGGAGATGTTTAACAGATGTCTCCGGTGTCAATGCTTTGTCACAATCAGAGATAAAAATATAAACATAGTTTACTTTGTGGATTCTCAGGAACACAAGCTACAGGGTTTTCTTTTAGTCTTATTAGCAAAATTATTTTAGTGACATTCTCCAACATGAATTATAACGTAATGCAACGTAACGTATATATGAAACATTCGTAGTTAAATTGAGAAATAAAACCCATCAGAGTGTGCTGTTATAGGAATATAATTGACTTCACGGAGCTTTGTTTTGCAGTTTATTTTTCAGTCCTAAAGAATTAATTCCCCATTACTAGAACAATGGTTAAGTCTTTGGACTCGTGATCGGATATACCACATTACAGACCATTTCAAATCAATATTCACCAGAACAGGAAGTGACAGCGTTGTTCCTGGAATGTTTCCAGATGACAGTAAACCTTATTCAAAACATTAGTGAAGAAACGTAGTGGCTTGATTTAATGACAGTATGACAAAATTACAATAAGTACCATTGGTGATGTTCCCTCAGGTCAGGAACAAACTTGCTTTTTCGGAAATTACAGTACCAGTTTTCCTGTCAAACAGAAAAGCATCCAAACTACAGTAAGATTTCACAGTAACACTGGAGAGACAAAAATGTAGTAGTTTTAAATCTGTGGAATTTCACATTCCTGTTCAAAAGGTCTGGGAACGAGAGTCGATCACTTATTGCCGATTTTTCTATATATATCTTATTTGTTCAGTTTTTAGGAGACTCAATAAGTTATATTGTATTATTGTATAATAATTTTGTGTGTGTGTGTGTGTGTGTGTGACTGATAACAAATAGCACCAGCAGAAACGCTTTAGGAACAAACACGTACAGTAACTCTGTTCTTGTGTACCTCACTGAAGCAGTCTGAAATGGATATATCATGTCCGAGTATAAATAATACAACACCACTGTGTGTTTTAGGAAGTGTTAATTTGAAATAAATTTCCCAATAGTGTTTTAGGAAGTAATCTAGGGTTAGGGATAGGAAGTAAATTGACTGAAAAGTTTCCGCGCTAGTGATTGTAACACACCAGAGCACTCGTTCGAAATAGCTTATTTAAAGAAGAAGAATTTGACATATATACAGTAGTAGTGAAAAGTCTGGACACACCTTTTCTTAATTTTTATTCCTTAAAAGACGCATCATGTATTAAAGAAATGATGAACTGTCATTACTCCTTACTTACTTGAGTGGTTCTTGTCATAATATATATTGTGCAATAGGGCTATTTACTGTACACCAACACTACCACGACACAACGGATGATTTCAAACACATTAAGAAGGCAAGAAATTCCACTAATGAACTTTTGAAAAGGCATATGTGTTAATTGAAAGACATTCCAGGTGACCTCATGGAGCTGGTAAAGATAATGCCAATAGTGTGCAAAGCTGTCATCAAGGTAAACACTGGCTACTTCGAAGAATCTAAAATATGAAACATGTTTAGTTTTATTTTTTCTGAACATTGTTTTGTTTCCCACAAAATTACGTATGTGTTATTTCATAGTTTCGATGTATTCAGTATTGTTCTACAATGTAGAAAATAGTCAAAATAAAGAAAAACCAATGGATGAGTAAGGGTGTCCAAACTTTTGACTGGTATTGTATGTCTTCTTCACATTTGAAAATTTGTAATGAAACTGAGGTAAGAGTGTAGGGTCAGCCATGATACAGGGCCCAGTAGTAGAGAGACCCTTGCTCAAGGGCCCAATGATTTTAGCATGAATAGCAGCAAATAAAACCTTTTTTATATTAGAAAGGTTAGCAAAGAAGAAGATTAAGAGTAAGAAGAAGAAACTGATTTATCTCGCATCAGCCCCTGAGACTGAATGAGGATATATGTTTGTACAACGAAGCTCTCTAAATACTTTTCGGCGATAAACCCACAGAAGAACTGCGAAGACTGCAACGACGATAACACCCACCACTGAGATGTAATGTTCCGGACTCCAGCGTGGTGTATAATCTAAATAACAACAAACAAACAGGTCAAAAAATACCTCATCATTTCCTGAAAAGAAATAATGATACCCAGTGAAGATTGAACGAACAAATTACTTACTTCGTAATAAACATTATTCTCATCTGAACTTTTTATTAATGTTAAGCTTTTCTCTCTCAGAACTGAATTATTGCCACCCGTAAAAGAATATTTAAAATCAATGAAAAATATTTTTTCTCAGTATCCAGGAACTCTCGTCTTCATATTTAAACCAAGATAAAAATCTATAGTTTGAACTAAAGAAGAAGTGCAAAAATATCAATATTAATGAGATTAAAACTTTAAAACAGAGGCTCAGTGCTGTTCACCAAATACTACTTAAATTACACAAGCATGTATTTGTATTATTTAAATATTCGTTCACATTAAAGGAATGTTTTATGTTTGAAAACATATTGTATTAAAATTAATTAATATAGTGGTTCAAAGTATCAGCTCATTTTCATTAACATGTGACTAAAAGCTTATGACTTTACTGGATTGGATGTTTTAACTTAATATTCAAGTTCCTCCAATTTATTGAGTGTTTGGGCCCAACCTCCAGTGCTGCATTGTGGAAATTTTTTAGTGGAGTATTTGAATATATTCTGCTTTCAGAAAATAGTGTAGAAGGAGCTGGATGCAGAGTAGATGACTTCAGTACAAATTTACATGAATATTAATGAAAGGAAAGTTCCTCTTATTCGGAGTCGGGTTACACACTTGCTTAAGTGAATTTTCTGAATTAGATTATTAAACCTCTAGGGTTGCCAGATTGTTCTTGAGTAGCAACCGAGTTGGGGATTTTCAACAGACTATGTTTTAATGTTGATATGTTTACTGTAATACTGACCTCAAATGGCATTCCATAATGTTTTGACATAGTGTTTACTGAGTGAATTTACAACCAAAACATAAATTTCAGCATGACATAATTGCGGTTACATCAAACCTTTAGACAGTGGAGCTGGACATAATCCTGCTCCTCGCTTCAGCTGATATGCAAGACAAATCCACTTCGAATCGAGCATAACTGAGACACGCCTCTGTTTTAGCAAAACTCCGCCCCTGTTGCCTCTAAATATTGCCTCTGTATTTATCTGTAATTAACTGTCTGAGATCTGAATACAGATGTTTCTTCATCACATGCTTAACTCAACTCTGAATATGAATTGCAATTTGGAAGAAAGTTAATGAGGATATAATAACCTTTCACGGTGAGATGGACGATATCGGGATATTTGGATTTTTCATTCTGAATAAAACATCTGTATAGACCAGTGTCAGAGGGCTTGACGTCATTGATGGTGAGAGAGAGGTCTCCTCTGTTGTAATCCTCTTCGGAGACAGAAACCCGATCCTCAAATCCTGCACCGAACTCCATCTTTCCTTGTGCTAGCTTCAGCACGAGCTTGTCATTTTTTCCCCATTGGATGTTGGGGTTAGATTCAGCTGTGAGTTTGTCCGTTTCAGCATAGCAAGGCAGCTTAGCCTTATCACCAACAACGACGATTAATGAAGTTGGAACTGGAATGAAAAAAAAAAAGAATAATCAGTGACTACTGTACAGTTTTGTAAAGGTTATTTAAATTGCCGGGTCAGGTCAGGTCTTTTTTGCAACCAGAACCAATATTTTTTGTTTCTCCAACTTGATTTTGATAAGAATTTGATTAAACTCTATAGCTCAGCCAATCAGAGCAAACCTGGAGCCAGAAACAGTTGGTTTGAGTGCAACAAAAACAGAGATAAAACAATGGCAACTTCAAGGAGCAAACATGAGCGACATCTGAGATAGATCAAGTGTAAATCCCGAAAAACCTACCCAGTACGTCCAGGTAGTGGTCACATCCCTTCTTGCCGTCACAGGAGCACACGTACCAGCTTCTGTCATTGTACGCCGTGCTGGTTATAGTCATGGAGGCATTTCCCTGTCTCAGGTTTCCTACTGAGAACTCGATCCTATGCTTAAACTCTGGTGCAATGGTGAAATTTCCATTAGTGAAACTATAAACCATTTTTTCACCCTTAAACCATTCAACTGCTGAACAGCTACGATTACAAGGAATGGTGGCAGTGTGTCCAAGCACCACCATCAATCCAGAGGTCATAGACAGGAAGATGAGCAGACCTGAAAGACAAAAAGAAACACTTTTATTATAGTTGGGAATCTGTACAGACCTCACGATTAGTTTCAAATTTTTGATGGCACAATGCGAACATCAAACTATTAAGTGATAAGTAAGTAGTGTGATGATTCCGATTTACTGCTAATTACTTTCCCGTAGCAGCAGTGATTTACTCATCTTTTACCACAGGTATTTTCTAACACTTACATGTTTTTAACCATTTATAAGATTGTGGATGTTAGTTCTCAGTCCTGAAAGTTACAGCTTTACCTCTGACACTGGAGACTCGTTCCATAAATGCAAAAGAAAAACCTCATTTCTCCTAACAAAAAAACTTCACATGAGCTGTTACTGTGGAAACGATAATGTATTAGAACAATAGCATTAACATATAGCATAGAACAATCAAATGTGATTCTGTTTTCTGGAAAAGAGCAACACTGGCTCCTGTTTATGCTTTTAAAACCTACAAAAATGTATTCTTTTCTTTAGAAGAACATTAGCAACATGTGATAGCAGATTCAATGGTTATTTTCCAACCCCTGAGTGTTGCCCAGATCAGAGTGGTGGTAAGTGGTTTTTATACACTTTGTTTGTGTATATAACTTTTTTGTATATAACACTTTCTTTGTTATTTATACAAGATACCTGCATTTTTGTTTCCAAATTTCTTTACCTGCATTTTTGCTTCCATTTCCGAAGTTTCCAAAAGAAGAGAATTTAACATATTTAAACTCATTAATAATAAAAACAAATATGAGAAATGTGATAAAATTGTGATATGCAATTTCATGCAACATGCAAGTGAACATGAAAGAAAAGTACAGCTGAAGTTCATTACGACAGGATTATCATTACAGGTGTTAGCATTACACCTGTCATTGAAAATGTGTATAAATTCACACTGGATATTTTTATGCTTCAGGTAGAAATCTTTAACCATTTATTGGGAATTATTTCGCTGCCTCCATTCGATATATCAGGGGTGCTTGAGGACCGCACCCATTCTTTCACAGCTTACCAAGAAAACACAGCAAAAACATCCTGCTCTTGAGCTGCATCCTGTTTAATCATTAACACGTTTTTTTTTTGTTTTTTTTTTCTTTTTCAGTAGGTTTTTTGGTTTGTTTTTACATTTCCTTTATTGTCCTTGAGAATCTTTGACTTCTTCTTCTTCTTCTTTTCCTTCTTCTTCTTCTTCTTCTTCTTCTTCACTACTGCCTTCTGCTGGTGAGTCGAAGCTTCACAAAAACATCAGGGTGAAGGATCTAACATGGCTTACACTGTAGACAGACATCTGAAGAACCTCAGATTCAGCTCCCTTTGACATATCACTACAGCATGGATCCTCTGTGTGCTAGTGTGAATGATATCTATGCTTATTTTTGAAAATCATGCAGTCATTAAAACTTTCATCGTCAGCACTCTGTCTCCAGCAAAATACCTGGAACCTCTAAACGTTTCAGTAAAAGTATCTAACAGAATACAGAGTATTCAAAGGAAAGTGAGAACGTGCTTAGCGCTTCAGGAACTGCCAGGTCTGCAACGAATTTCTGGTCTGATAATCGTCCGATTCTCTCGTTATTTCATATAAAACAGTGTCTGCTTACAAACACCAATTCCAAAGATGATGACATTATACTCCGTTTCATTTATTAGCTATAAAGCTGATGGGGAACTGTTTTCAAATGGTGTTTGTTTGTTACTTCTTTTAAAAATGCTTTTCAAGCGATGCACCACACCAGGATAGTGTTTTAATATGTTTTTATCAAGTTGTATTTGTGATTTCATTGTTCAGAGCTGCACAGTGCAACATTGATGTTAAAACAGTTTTAGATTTTGCTCGTTGGTCGTCTCTAGCAGGACGAAAGAAGTTCATTTCAGCCTCAGAAGTATCAAAGACTTCGATATAATTCGAAAGAATCACTGAATTGAAACTGGATACCAGTGAACACTTTATATGTTAAGATTGTTGTTTAAATGATCTCATTTTAAATCTTATAATC
The DNA here is from genome assembly GCA_030068235.1 of Notoglanidium macrostoma. Lineage (NCBI taxonomy): Eukaryota > Metazoa > Chordata > Actinopteri > Siluriformes > Auchenoglanididae > Notoglanidium > Notoglanidium macrostoma. The sequence goes on along the minus strand of JAQQZR010001183.1, from coordinate 3,485 downwards.
TATATTGCTTTGTGAAATAAAGATATTCACACATCCAGCTAGCTCTGATAGAGGTGCATTGGAAAATGTCACTACGATCTTGAAAAAAAGAGAGATTCTGCACGGTGTTCTTGCTCAGCATCACAATTTATTGATCACACTAATGTTCCGGTCCCTCTGGACCTTCGTCAAGAGTATTTTCAGTATTTTTAGATATTAAAATCTAACCAAGGAACGAAAAAACAAACAAAGTGATGCCACTGATCAAGCACTGATCACTCGGGAAATACGAATCTTAAATGATTAGTATATGTTTAGATATTATTATTAAAATAATAGTTTTGCTAAAAACGCTCGGCCGTATCTCGGCTCTCTGACATCATATTTAGTGAGAAGACAAAGCAGACAAAACATCAAGCAATGCACAGCTGCTAACGGAAAAAGAGAAGCCATTCATCCAACTGTAATAGAAGAACCATTTGGCTAAATGGCATTGCTAGGAACAAAAAGCTTGTCTGAAACATCTGCTCAGTAAACCAAAATGGATCAAATAAACACTGCACATTCTCTAGCACAGCCTTCTTTCACTGGTCATAAGGTGGACGGCGATGATGCTGAAGAACATGAGTAGAATGCCGCAGCTCAGCACTCCTGAGACTATCATGTGGGTGTGAAAATGTCCTCCTGAGTCTCCAGATTTGGTGTTTGGGCCTTACAAGAATAAAAAAATAAAACAACAGGAAGTTACAGTTGGGCTAAGGATGTGGGCAGATTAAAAAAAAAACCCTCATAACTATTATTCATCTCATCATGTAAGCTTGCAGTGATTATAAAGAACATACAGCCTTTACAGACGGAACCTCGGCAGTGTGTGAGATTCTGATCCGGAGGCCGTTGGACATCCAAGACAGCTGAAAAAAAAAAAAAAAAACGATGAGCAGGGATGATTAAGTTAACCAACATACAGCATGATGTTTCACCAGACATCCTGTTCTTTACCATACAACCGCAATCCTTCACCAAACTCAATCTGCTTCTCATTTATCGCAGCACAGAAGTACGTGACGAGGTCCGCCTCAGAAACCCGTACGATTCTCAGGTGGATAAACCGATTTTTGATGAAACCTTGGAAACTGGAGCTGTTGGAACTCCAGCTGATGGATAAATCTCCATTACTGTTCAGACCCAGAACCACCAGACGCTCCGGTTTCATCTCCAAGCTCATCCTCAGCCAGTTAATCTCATAATGATACGACAGATCACACTGCAGCGTCACCTCCGCTCCGAGACGGACCTCCAGAGTCTTTAACGCTGTCGACGGCTTCAGGGATGAAACGATGATCCCTGAGGGAAAGAAAACAATTAGTTATGATGAGTTATTGTGATGGAAAATACCTGAAAATACTGTGGCTGAATAATGAGTTATAATTATCTTCAACCACAGACATTGGGTTGGTCTCAAACAAGCCTGCTTACATACCCATAATTATTATTTCAGCATGATATCATTTCCAGTAACCACCAACTTCAACTGAAATTAACACTGAAAACGACTTTTTCCAGCATGAAACTTTTTCATAGTTTTAATGGCTGTGGAAAATGTGTTTTATCTTTGGATTTACGATCTTACTTTTAATTGCCATTGACATACTTTAAATTACTTCCATTTAAATTTCTTTAATTGTTCTCTGGATTGTTAACGGGTCTACTTTCAACCTCCCCAAGTTCTTCCACTCCACCCCATTGCAACGCTCCCTCCACTGGCTTCCTGTAGCTGCGACAACAGATATAAAACACTTATGCTCGCCTACAAACCAAAACCAGACCAGGCCCATCTACTTTAATGCTCTTATCACAGCCTGTATTGCACCGCGCTCTCTCTTGCCCTACATCAATGTTCGACGGGACCCACCATCTCTCAGGGTACAGATATGACCTGCACTAAGGTTCCTCTCCGTCCTGCACACAGGTGGTGGAATGAACTTCACCTAGATGTCTGAACAGCTGAGTGTTCAAGCGAAGATTAAAGACTTACCTCTTCATCAAGCACTTAAACCAGTAATAAATGTACACATTAGTATCTTTAAAGCCTGTTCTGATTTCTTTGCTGTACTCGTACATTATGTATTATATGACTTCGGTGCACTTCCGTAAATGTAAATGTGAGCAAAACAAAGAACTCTTAATGGTGTTCGATTAAATCCTTCTTTTATAAATATTTATATACTGATTTATAGACAGATTGCTTCAGCTTTTTTCACCACACTCCAATAGTTCTTGTTGAATTCCCACAAACTGAAATTCACTATGTTTCACTGAAACAACACAATTAGCTTTGACTAAGGGTCTTTGTAGACCCATTATTGAATCTATGATGTTCTAAGATGTACGCTTTATAATGGCAAACCTTTTCTAATGTATCTTATTGTAGTTTTATGTACATAGAACTTTTTAAAGATTTCTCCAAAGGGGCAACTTAAAAGATGTTAGGTTCTGTGTGGTACAGTTTTGTTTTGAAGACACACACACACACACACACACACACACACACACACCTGATAAATGAATTAATAAATGTATTAATAATCATTAATAAATGATTTCTGAAGCAACAAGTTTCTTTTAGTTCAATGTCTTTCTGAAGCTGTAGAAGCTGAAATCATTTGTTATTCTGTAATATTTTGAATATATATACGGGAATTAAATAAAGCACATCCTTGACAGTTTCCAAGACACTGTGAGTGATATCTGCAAATCTCTAAAAGGTGTGTACATTTTTACATATTCAAATACTCTTATTTGTTGATTTAAAGATAAATCAAGTAAATGTAACTCACCAATAACCCCAAAGATGACAGACCGCAGCATTGTGTTTTGGTGAAGCGAGTGCAGTGACTGACTGAAGATTGAAACTAGGTCTCGTCTGCAAAGGTGTGAAAATCAAATAGCACTTTTTTCCTATGAACATCTCTCCAACTCTTTAAAGCCAAACCACATTATACTTGTGCGTTCTTTCGCCCACATTGTTTGTTGAGTCTTCAGGACGAGGTCAAGTGGTTATTTTTCTTTTTCACTTTGAAATAACACAGGGGGGAAAAATCCACCCAAGATCTTATCTCAAGAGCAATCAATATGTTTTTTGTTTTAAACTTCTTTGAAGGATTCTGTGGATATGCAATTCCTGATTGTAAAAGTTTGATGAGTGAAGGCAGGACAACCTTCAGTCTTCCAATGAATATTTTATACACCTATTACAGTCTGGAAATATGTTAGATCTTGATAATGCAGAAAATAAATAAATAGGCTAAATAATTTGAACATTGCAATTTGAGCATCTTGCATTGGATTTTGTTGCACTAAAAAAAGAAAATTTTATTTGAAAAATTTATTTGTTAGTACCTCGAATAGTGAAGGCTACAGCAGGGGGACGAGCTTTCTCTTACAAAGCCCCTCAATTATGGAACAGCCTTCCAATTAGTGTTCGGGACTCAGACACAGTCTCAATG
>JAQQZR010001182.1:0-11829 GCA_030068235.1 Notoglanidium macrostoma | reverse complement strand
TGCAACAGACAACACCGGCAGCTCGATGCGGTTGAATTCGTCAAAGCAGCCCCAGGAACCCGACTGAGCGAGACCTTCAGAAACAAACAGACAAGCAACAGGTTCAGTCTCTATTCAGTTAGGAAAAGAAGGAACTTATTTCTGACACTCCACACATTCTTAAACTAATAACCACATGTAAAAGTGTGCTGTTTTTTAACAAGAAAAAATAAATAGTTGATTATAGTGAAGTTTTTCATAAGGAGATATTTTGAACATGAATTTTCATTTACCCATTCACATAAACATTTATTTACATTCTACACATAAGGTGACTAGAATCTTTAAAAATGTTTCATTTAATATCTAGTATTCGTCACATAGCTAGCAAATTTTCTTTCATGAACTGCATCCTGACATTCTTGCTGCCCATTATCACATACCAAATCATCTATACAGAATATAAAAATGAATAAATGGTGATAAATATCAACCTCTCATATGACTGACTTTGCAAAGTTTGTACTAATTAAACATCAATTGTCTTCTCTGGGTAATTATTGTAATTAAGTACCACTACAGAAACCTAATTGTTTTCACCTAAGTTACATACTGTTATATATTCCAGTATATAAGTTTATACACTGGAAAATACTTGTCATGTGTACTTACCTATTACATAGTAGTTACTTACCAAAAATATTTCTACTTACAGCGTACTTACGTCTTCTTACCAGCTACATACCAGATAATTACTTAGTATTACTAGCTACTTACTTATCTATTAATTACACATTACTTCTTATACTCTAAAAAAAAAGTGCTATACGTCCTAGATAATTCAATATAAATCCCACTTTTCTGTACTAATCATTATTTACAGAGTAGCTACATCATACCTTAGTGACAGCTAAGATATAGACATCTCAAATAGAGTGGGCTACATCTTTGCAACAGAAACAACTGTATTTTTCTTTTCAAGCATGGCAATTAATAATTTATTTTACTGCAAAAAAACTTAGATTTTAATCTATCTAAGTTTCTAAGAATGTAAGCAACAGCATTAGGCTAATGGAAAGATTATCTCAATAACTGCTAAAGGTACTGAAATCAAGTCAAAAATTCAGAATTTCTGCTGAAATTTCTCATACTCACAAAGTATTTCAAAAATATGGAAACATTTAAGAGACATACTACCTTAAAAACAAAACACTGAAGAACTATTCTTGCCTTTAAATATCCTGCCAAGGCCTCGGAAGTCCATCTGGTCAGAGCAGTTGAAGACCACCACGTACTTTCCCAGACAGCGGCCCATGTCTTTGGTTGTTTCTGTCTTCCCAGTTCCAGCTGGTCCGGCTGGTGCTCCACCCAAACTCATCCCCAATGCCTGGGCTAACGTAATGTAGCACCTGAATCAGGAATAAAAAACCCAAAAGCTGAATGTTTATCCATCATTTATGCATTATCGTTTCTACCTATTTCAGTCAATAAGGACCAACATCTTGCCTTCATGTACGTGCCCAGATGATTACCAAGATGCAGAGCCACAGTGTGAAAGTAGAACTCATCTGAACAGAGAATGGACTATCTAGTTCCAAAATTTTTGCTACCAGTTCAGCGACACTACCAAGTGCTGCTGGTTTGTGACAGATATCCCAAATCAGAGAAAAGATTGGCAGGACACAGTTGGGCCTCTTCGCCTATGCCCAAGCAACATTGTGGATTGTGGTTCTCACTGGTAGAGCCGGACTTGTTCAGGATGGGCTGGCCTACAACTGGCCTCACTGTCCACATTTCTGCCCACGTTGCACAAAAATCAACCACCCACCTTGGTTTCCACTGCTGCTCTTACCCCACAGAATTGATCTACTGTCGCAAATGGAGAGATACATTTGGCACCCTCAGTTAGCTTATGTGCAACTGTGGGTTTGGGGCTTCATAGTGATGTACAGGTTGAGACCAGTTATCCAAGCACTGTGAATGGCTGGGGCATATCTTAAACTTGTCAAAACCTTACTCAAGGAACCTCCTTCCACCACACTAACTTGAGAGCCCAGTGAGGGACCTCATTCTTGTACTGAAGTCCCATAAGACCAATTGAAAATAATGACAAACTGAAATGGGTCTCCCTAAAGACTGCTCAAAATAATTTGAGCAACAAACAAAAAAATGCATGGCTTGACGATAAGTTCCCTTGCATGTGGTACTGGCCAGATGATTCTGCAGTGACCATGTTAAACCCAAAGCCATCACCTATTTTTGTTAACCAAATGACTACCCTTGCAGTACAAACTCTGCAGTACTATTTTGACTGGACAATAGTGATTTGAACATTAGAGTAACTGTTCATTTGTCACAGAGAAAAGGCACAAGGAGCATAGCATCCCTGTCTAAACAGTGAGACTAGGCCAATGGGTAGTGGATGCAATCACCATGTACCCAGCCATTGTACACATTTACATAGAGACATGCTGCTCAAGAAAGTCTGTAATTCTCCAATTTGGGAATTACCGTGTTCAATCTTCAGGATCCACAAGGATAACATTGGACCTCATAGTGGCATAAGTCTGGGGGTAGTTTGCAAAGACCTTTTCAATCAGTCCTGTGGTGAGACAGTTCCTCATCCAAGAGAATCCAGGTGATTCTCACCCAGGTAAAGAAGGCAAAAATAGAACTCTAGTTGCATATCTAACCATGGTTCTTTAAACACTTGATAAATGTGTGCTTGTCATTCATAATTAGAGAAGGTTCCAGCGAACCTTCTCAGCATCCAGATGATAATCACCACACCTAGAGGTTGTCTATTGTTCACAGAACCACAGTTCATTATGTAACTAGCATTTTAGCACACGGTAAATGCTCAAAAAATATAATTGGACAAAACTGCTTTCGGGATTACCTGTCTGTTAGTGGAGTGATGACCAGCCTGTCCGTGCAGCCCAAAAACTCATTCTGATAAATAAAGCCCACGTCTGTGATGTTGATCAGCATCTTGTCTGAATCTTCATTGAAGTAGAAGCGACACTGTTTCAGCCATTCAAAGTCTGTGGGGCTTTTGATGTGCAAATTACACTAGAAGAAGAAAGAAAAGACGAAAGGACATAAACAGCAAAATGCTGTAAATGTTAGAGAACATTACAGGAATATAAGAGGAATCTTAGAGAAAAGTTTGAGGAAGGTTAGAGGCTCACTTGAGAAAGCATAAAGGAACATTGTCAGAAGTTCAGAAGAACCTTAAACATTAGTGAAACCTTAACAGAATTGTTAGACAAATGTTAAAGAAACATCAGAGGAACATTAGAAAAACCTTAAAAGCATTGAATTGAGGAACCTTAAATGAATGTTAGAGAAATACAAGAGGAACCTTTAAGTAACATTAGAGAAAGCTGAGAGGAACATTAAGAAATGTTAGAGTAAACATTTGAGAAACATTAGCAAAAACATTAACATCAGGAATATCAGAGAAATGGTAATGGGATATTAGTGAAATATTATCAAAGTCATATAGACATATTGCTAATAAAAAATGTAAGCTAGCAGAAACAGACTAGGTTCAACTGCATGTATGAATGGGAAAATGAGACAGTAAATAATTCTAATTATTATCTTTGATTAAAACTTTGGTTACATATGATCGCTAATTGAATCTATAACCAAGGTAATGATACTTAAATTTTTTTTTCAAAGTTTTCTTTTTAATTTCATGACTGCCAGACTTCTGTGATCCTCAGAAATGTAAAATGCAACAGTGGCACAATTATTCCTCTGTGAAAGTCAAAACTCAGTTATAAAAGAGTGTGAGATGGAGCTGGTGCAGAGCAATCATATAAATAAATATATAAAAACTTACATAGCTCAATATTGCAAATCTGGCTTCCATTCAAAGCACACATAAACAGAGTTGTGTTATATTTGGAACAAGCCAAGCAGAGTAATTTGGTTTGCAGTCATTCAAGAGATTGTCTTCAAGCTTGTGCAGAACTATACAAGCACAGGTTTATTTGCTGAAAGTTCCAAAGTTTTAGGAAGCTGAATGTTCTAACAATTTCATATTCATACCGACTCTAAAATCCAATTGGAAACAGTGAAGTAGAATGTTTGCATATGAATAAGACCGGCTGAAACCTGGCTGTTTCAGTAAAATGTAAAATGTAGTGCTCCATAAAGCTTTCTGATCAAGATATAACTCCCTAATAAAAGGGCTAGATACAGTGTAGGGGTATTAATATTTTTCTGATTCTAAATCTATTTCACTCACCAAGTCGTTGAAGATGTCCCTCTGATGTACATGGATGGTGATCAGGGTTTCGTATTTAATTCGTTCGATTGGGTTTAGGTCCTTGGTGGTCATGTCGATGAGAGTGTTGAGGAGATCCAGGAAGGACTGATTGGTTTTGGTCATAATTTTACGGTCATAACGGGCATTAGTCAAAGCTTTTTCTGAATCTCGCGTCCAGATCATCTGGATTCCCAACAAACCCACCTACAGGAAAATGAGATAAACACTTAAATGGGTTTTATTTATTAAAGTGTTATAACAAATGATTGTAAGATCATTTTTAGACAAACTTCACCTTAAAGGCAGCAAATGAAATGCCTGTGACACTTACTGCAACTGCTATTTGTTCATTTTTAGAGGCTTAACCCTCGAGTACCTGTGCAGGGAAGGAATTCAGGAAGTAAATCAGATCAAAGTTAGGGTCTTGGATTGACAGGGCCGCTTGACGGATGATGAGGTGCAAAGACCTCTGGGATTCCTTCAGGAGGGCGTTGAGCCACACCTCCACATTGCCCTCAGCGGTGACGGGCCGGTCCAGCTCCACCGTCTCACCCTCACGTGACGTGATGGCCAGGATACGATCATAAATCTGAGACAAAGGTGTAACATTTTCAGTTATTTTTGGCTGCTTGGAGTCAGAGTCATCAGAGTGTGAAGAACTTGCGTGAACACGTACAATACTGCATGGATACAAACCAGTTACCACCGCACAAACAGAGTCCCAATTTTTTTTTTATTTCTATATATTTTGTTTTTACTTCCCTTAAGCTGTCTGTATTAATTTCATGGCTACTTGTAATTCATAAAAAGGTAAAAGGTAAAGCCATTGAAATAGCATTAGGTAACAGATTAATAAACAGTAATGCTGTACCTTATCATGAAAGCGGACGGATTTTATATTGTCGAAGACGTTAAGCAGGTGAGCCTGGATGGTGTGAGAGTCAGATGCCTGACCCAGGATCTCCAGAAGAGCTGGATCAGAAACGAAGAAAAAACGAGGGAACAGCAGACGCTTCTTCTCCAGATACCTTCAGCCAAAAGATGACAATCTGTTTAGCAGAACTTTGACAGGAAAAAGTTGTTCAGTTCATCTGTGACCTACTACAGGAAATGAAGAAAAGGTTTCATTGTTTTACATTTTTGTTGGTTTTAACAATTTTGTGGTCATGATTTCATTTCTGATTGCCTACTTTTTTTTTTAACTTGACCTTTAACCTGCCACTTGACCTGACACATGGCCTGCAGCAACTCTGCAAACCACCATATCTGCTAATGCAGATGACTGAACATGAACCTATTGCTATTTCATAAGTAAAGTATAAAACACTTGGGGAGTGTGCTGTTATAGGAAAATAATCAACAATTGGGTTATCATAGAAATATGGAAAAAAGAAAAAAAAAAACATACCCAGTGAGGGATTTCTGGCACATCTCAAGCTGCTCGAGCAGATGAGGAAGAAGCTGACCCATTGTCTCATCACCTACACATGACTGCACAACATTGGGCATCTCGTGCGCTCGTGTCATGATCTTCAGCCAAGATTTATCGATGTTGGAGAAACGCTTGGCCTCCTGTGTATGGTATGTGGCAGAAAGCATTACTGGCAGAAGCAGAATATCACTAAAATATATTTGTATTAAAAACAGATCTTGTTGTTTGCACCAATCAAATATGTAAGAAAAGTTCAGAGCACCTTGGGAAGCTGCTTGGCTATATCTCCACCCACAAACACAGCCTCCAGGTAAATCCAGAGGTTCTGCACCGTCATCCAGTTCTCAATGATGTCAGTGGTATTGGACAAGTTCTGCACCCACTTCTGGATCTGAGCTTTAAATGGAGTGTTGTACCTGAAAATGTGAAAATTAGTTTCAGTGTAAAGTTGCTTGTGAAGGCATCACATGTATACAAAATGTGATTTTAGTGATTTTTCATCATGGCTTGGCTGTTGGTTCCAAAAAGTCTGGTTGGAATATTTCAGAAATTGCTGATCTCCTGGGGGTTTTCAGTTTACACAGAATGGTGTGGAAAACAAAAAAACATCCAGTGGGCAGCCATTCTTCAGGTGGAAGTGTCTTGTTGATGAGTAAAGAGAAAGGTCAAACTGGTACGAACATGAAGGCTACAGTAACTAAAATAACCACCCTTTACAACTGTGGTAAGCAGAAAAGTATTTCAGAATGCGCAACACCTTGCACCTTGGGAAAGATGGACTACAACAGAAACCCATGCCGGGTTCCACTCCAGAGGATACAGTGGGCATGGGTTCACCAAAACTGGACTGTAATACCTTATACAGTGGGTCTTCACTCTTTATGGGAAGACTTGAGGGATGGTGGGTCAAGTTGAGGTGTGGTTAAGGTAGTTGGTTGTCCATTTTGTTTTTTCTGGCGAGGGGTAGTTGTGGAGGTTAAAACAAGTCATGTGGCTGCATTCTGGATCAGTTGCAGGGGTTGGATGGTATGCAGGGGCAGATCTTCAAGAAGCAAGTTGCAGTAATTCAACCTTGAAATGTGAGACTGAACAAGCCATGAATAGAACTGGCCAGATCCTCTTGATGTTGTAGAGGAGAAACTTGCCTGACTGAGACAGGTTAGCAATGCGAGGACAGAATGATAGCTGGTTGTCAAGATGCATGCCACATGGTTATGTGCAGTACCAGTAGATTTGACCCAAGAACTGTCCAGGGATATCACAAGATGTTTAAGTAGGGATGCATGTGCAAGGATCTACAACAGCTCAGTCATGCTGAGATTTGGTTTCTGCTCATGAGCGGACATCCTTGATTAGATGTTTGCCAGATATACTGAGATCCAGACAACAAATCTAGGAGGCGTTTCACTGTGTGGTAATCACTTGGCAGGACTGTCTCCTTTTGTGGCATGAATCTACAGGCTGGGCTAGAAAAAAACAGCCCCAATCTCTGAGCCACAATCTCATACCATTCTGTGCATTTTTATTTATGACTATTGGTGGTGCTGTTGTTCTTGGTTCAACAAAAATAATAAATAGTCCACTTTTAACAGCAAAAAAAAAGATGATCTAGAAGCCTAAAATTATGCTTTATTTTTACATATTTGTCCTTACATAAAAAAAGGTTCTGAGCTCTACTGGCTAATCTATTCCTGCCAACCCTGTATACATGTAGAGTATACATGACCCTTAATCAGGTCTCATTTCTAAACAATAGCTAACTGATATTGTGCATTTTTATTTATGACTATTGGTGGTGCTGTTGTTCTTGGTGCAACAAAAATAATAAATAGTCCACTTTTAACAGCAAAAAAAAGATGATCTAGAAGCCTAAAATTATGCTTTATTTTTATATATTTGTCCTTACATAAAAAAAGGTTCTGAGCTCTACTGGCTAATCTATTCCTGCCAACTCTGTATAAATGTAGAGTATACATGACCCTTAATCAGGTCTCATTTCTAAACAATAGCTAACTGATATTGTCACAATTAGGACTTTTGGCTCTCACCTGTTGCTCATGAGTGAGCCCAGGACCATGAGGCTGTCTTCCATGCTACTAATGATTTCAGACGTGCTGTCTCCACGCAGCAGCAGCTCTCCACGGCTTTTAAACTGCGCAAACGTGAACGTCTTGTTGTCCCACTCGGCGATCACCTGCTTCAGTTTCTGCTCGATGTCTCGCTCTTTCACGGCGCTGATACAGATATCCTTACACGCAAAAAACAAAAATTATACATAGTCCTAGAAATACTGTAAATGTTATGAGGTAGGAAAATTGAGGGTCTCACTTCAATTTCTTCTTTATACTTCAGCAGAGGTGCCTCCATAATGTTACGCAGCTTGAAGGCATCAGATTCTACCTCGAAGGTATGGCCCGTAAGCTCGGTGATCCGTTTCCAGTGGCGCGTCATCATGGCACGGTCGGCCATCAGCTCCAGGAGTGGGCAGCACTCGCTGAAGTCATCGATGCTCTTTTTTAGGTCCAAAAAGGCCTGCCATTCCTTTAGGGCACGAGGCAGTTTACGGCATCTATACACAAATTACTGTAAATAACTGTACACTTTCTAATTTTTGATTATAGATTTTTCATTCCAAACAAGTCAAAGCATTAATATAACATTATTTTAGACTTTCATCGCATGTATAATATAATATACCTATTTGTTTATATTAAGTTGTATATGGTTGGAAAGTTTAGGTAAATATGTTATGATCCTCATGTATAGACATCACCTTCAATTATTATATGCAGAAAGATTTACAGTTTCCGAGGATTCTTTTGGTTTTCCAATGTTAAGATTATTGGCAATTTTTTCTTAATGACCCAATCATTTCCAATAATTTACCCCAAATGTAAAAATGTCTACATAATATATAGATTCTAACATGGAGTTTTTGTTTCATATCGTAAATATTTATTGAGTATACTTTATCAGTAATTTGCAAGAAATCTCCATGAAACACATTCTGAGGTAAATTAATTTCTAGGGGAAATATAATAACCTACTGCTTCATCTGCTTAATCTATTTTATTTTATTTTTTAGAAAATTCAAGATTATGTTTTATTTTGATATAAGTAAAGGATAGCAAATTCACCCTGTTTGGGTATGGTTTGGCCTTAAATAATGCATTGATGAAAAACAAGTGTAGCCTTTGTAAATCTGCTTCAATTTAGGCAAAATAATTTTGATAGATAACTAAACATTTTGGTTGTGGACTCTAACTAAAACTCATTAGGATACTTTTGGTATTAAGAACAAATTATTTCCTTTTGATAAATCTGATTCCAAATCTGACTTTCTTAAGTGGAGCGTATGATTTGATCAACTCCATTTCTGAATTCATCGATTTGAATGCAGCTCATTGTATTATATCATATTGTACTGGCTTATATTATTTTAAAATGATCATCTTTCTGGTCACTTACCGTGCCTGAAAGTCCAGGAGCTCATTGTTGATCCTTTCGATGTGGACGTCGGCCCAGAGGATGTCGTAATAGCCGTTGATGGTGTTGATGACGTTGTTGTAGAGGCCGTAGAGCTTCTGCAGCAGTGCCAGCTGCTTTTTAATCTCCAGTAGCTGAGGATGCTGGGTAACGGGCAGGCCAAAGAGCTCCTCCCCACCGGTGAAGGTGATAAATTTGCAGTAGAGGTTGTCAAAGTGGTTCTGATGTGAAAATCATTATGATTTATTATTACCTAAAAGCACTTAAAGCAATGTCCCCCTAAACATGTAATTTAAGCCAATAAAAATAATGTTGTGTAATAAATTGCTTTTAATGCACAAGAAACTACAAATGCGCTAAAGTTTTATTGCTTACAAAATACAAGAGAAGTATTTCAGCATATGAAGCAATCTTTGCCAATCCTGTCAATACATAACAACCAATACAACTATAATTTTCTCACTAACTTTAGCCAGGTTAGAGAGCTAGTTAGGTAGCTTAGCACACAGGGTTCCAGTTATTACATGATCTGCTAATGATTTGTAAGATCACAAACTGAGCTCATATATACACTGTATGGCCAAAAGTAAGTGAACACTTGAACATTACACCTACAGGATGTGAGCTTGTTGGACATCCCATTCCAAAATGTTTGGAGTTGCATGCAATCCCCCCTTACAGGCTATATCAGCAAATTTAAATTCTGTTTACACAATGTTTTCATAAAAGGTAAAGTGATCATGGTCATGTGATTTTACCTGAAACATAATGAGCCTGTCACTGGCGTCCTGGGGAGCCAAACCCACTACCATGGGTCCATCCTAGAAATAACACATTGACCAATGTCTATTAAAGTACAATAAAAAAAAGGTTTGCAATTACTACAGTTTGTTTAGAGTTTAAAAGCTTTCATGTTTGATCTGTTTTGATACTACAGTAGATATATGCATAATTTCATCAACTTCATTCAACGTACCTTCTCATAGTCACCATAGAAATGCACACAGTCTTCTACAAATGTCTGCACGTTGCTGATTAGCTCTTCTTGGAATTTGGGCTGCAGAGACACAAGCTCATTCTGTACTTCAGTACTCCGGGTCAGCAGCTTCTCCCAGGCGTACCGCAGTGTGTCCACTTTCTCTGTCTCCTCCTTTGCCACTGAGAGCTCGTATTTGTGTAGCATGGCGTAGGACTCCTGAGGAGACAAGAACAGACCAGTAAATAATGATAATAAGAAGATGAAGTAGAAGAAGAAGAAGAACAACAACAACAAAAAAAAATAATAGCATGTTCTTAATCACAGCATGCCTTTACAAAATTTCAGTATGAAATGTGTTTATCATGTTTTGCTGTTTACCTCAATGGGTCCCACTTGGAAGTCGATGGAGATCTGGTGCGCTCTGATCTCCTTGAGCGCTGCCATGGCGATGCGGATGTCATCCAGGTCTTTGATTTGCCGGTGCAGCTTCTTGCTGGCCTCCTCCACAAACGCCAGGATCTGCTCCATCTCAGTGCGGTACTTCCTGTTGCAGTGGTGACCAAAGTCCACGATCCAGCACTTGGTCTCGGCTGTGAGGGCCAGCTTTAGATCAGCTGTCAATCAAAGAAACTATTAGCATAATGTGAATCATTAACCTCGGTGAGTGTTATTTCCTGTTTTCGATGTGCTACGTTTTCAATGAAAGGCATTTGTATTTTTTTTGTGTGAGTTTGTGCACCCAGACATGAATGGCATGAAAGTCTGAAGGGATAATGTCTATATGCATTGAGGTTCAGAAAAGACTATCTACGTTTGCTAAGGTTTTTGTCTGCATTTCTTTTACAGAAATCAAAAGTGGGAAAAATAAGTTCTAAACATTACTACTACTACTATTAATAATAATAATACTAACAGTAATGCTGTATGTGTAGGCTCACCTTTGAGTGATTTATTTCCTTAATTCCTTAAATAAAGCTCTTCCTAACTAGCTTTAATTTTTAATTTAATTTTATTTACTTTTTTCATTTTTTTCTGGGATTTCCTGGCCTCTTGCAAGTGGAAGGTCAATCTCATGTCAGCCTGAATCTGATCTTCCATAATTTTATTTGTATTTTAGTATATCTGCACATGTTACTTGTGTGTACTGGATATTACTTATTTAATTTTTAAAAAGTAACATAAAGCTTTAAATTCATGACTCACAGCCATTGCTTCAGCCTTAAACCTTGTTTCTTTATGATAGTAAGAATTCACAATTCAGGATTTTACCATTCATAAACTTTTAGACCACATAATTTAGATCACCCATCTGATCATGGGCCAATTTACTTTCTTTAATTTGCATGAAGCATGTGAAGCTTATGTTAAATAAATGATATTTATAGTCCTATTAGATAAAACAATGATAAGATCTATTTGGTATTTTTAAATAAATGAACAGGACAGGAGGGTTCGAGTATTTGTCATGTGTATTTGTTATGGTCATGCTGTAAGTGGTCAGGATCAGCTCACCTGTGTATAAAGCCAGCGCCCCCACAGTGATAAACTCGGGTTCAGCGTTAATTTCCAGTTCCAGGTCTCGGTAGTAGAGGATCTGAGACTCAAATTCATCCAGCAGAGGGTTTCCCTGCACAAACATCTGGATGGTGCTCTCTCTGTCCTTCCTCCAGATGT
>JAQQZR010001181.1:0-11829 GCA_030068235.1 Notoglanidium macrostoma | reverse complement strand
ATTACAGGCCTCTCTCATCTTTTTAAGTGGGAGAACATGCACAATTGGTGGCTGACTAAATACTTTTTTGCCCCACTTTATAACCTACCTATAATACCATTTTATAGTACTATTAAATCTTAAGTAAGGATTTAATACTGATAAAATTATGTAACAATTTCTTTTTTTATTCCTGGGTAGTAATTGTTATTTTTTAATTACTTACACCACAAAAAAAGGTAGAGAAAATGGCTATTAGTCTTCTCAGACCTTGCTTTTGTGACAGTGATAGTTTGAAATTCACCTAATTTCATTGAGAAAACGGGTGAAATTACATCTTTTAGTTCATACAATGTCCGAAAAAAGTACATTTCAATATACGTTGCTATTTTTTTCCTGACTGAATGTGAATGAAAAAACTTTCAATTCAATTAAAAATTTTACCTATGTCACAAAAGCAAAGTTTGAGGGGATAATATTCATTTTCTATACCCAGGAACAAAAATTGTGTTACATAATGTAATTAATCACACCTCTTTTCCAATTAAGGTCATGGCCCATTTTCTCATCTGTTTGAGGTTTTCATGAAGGAGGTCAAACCAGACGTACATTGGGAGGTAAAGAATTTAATGTTTTAAATGCAAATCAGTAAAATGGATAATAAATGTTGTCTTTCATAGATATTTTTAAGAAATGATAACTTTCATTCTTATAGCATCTCAACACATTTTAAGTGCGAGTAAATCAAATGTGGCAAATGATATTAGAATCTTGGTACAATCATATAAAAGTAATTCCCTAAAATAACCTCTTATTTCTTTGCTTCTGTTCTTACGGAGTAGCACGAAGCAGCATCGGTCCAAATGTTTGAACAGCTCATCACCAAGAACATCACAAAGAACAATGAAACCTACACGATTGAGCAAATCATGAAAAATGAGCCATATAAATTTGAGGACAAAGACATTGTGTTTATTGAGGAGCTCATCTATGGCCCAAATCCACCTAGTGAGCGGAGCAAAGCACTGCCTTCTCCAGCTCAAGAAAATGTAACAATAATAATAATAATAATAATGCCAATAATGAATAGTAAGTTTTACATTTAATGAAAATAATAATAAAATAAATTTTGAAACAAAGATGTAATAGATGTAAAAAAATAAAAATGTGTGGGCAAACACCATGATGTACTTAAAACTATAATATTGGGTCATATCATAACTTGAAATTAACGTGGTGTTACAGCAATGTATATTTACATGTATGTAAATTGTTGATTTAAGACGTGGCCCTACAAAGGAAGAGGTGAGGAAAAATCCTACTTGTATGAGATTGTGGCCAATAAACGCACAGGTATTGATGTCGACAAAATGGATTATTTCACTAGGTGAGTTGTGGCATTGTGCTTGCACACATTAAATCATATATATCAAGTTACATTGACAAATAAGTACATTCATAGGTGCTTTTACACAAGAAATTTGATTCATAAAAATCCCATAGTTTCAGAGAAGATTTTGTATCCTAGTTTTGTGCTCCTGAGTGTTAGTTTACATGTAAGCGGGCTAACAAATGTAAACCTCCATTGATCAACTTAGTCACATAATTTACCTAGTATCAATTTGATAAGTATCAATTGCTTATTCATTTACATTTATGGCAATCACAGACATTTATTTAGCTTTATCCAGAGAGAATTATAGAAGTGCTTTCTAGTTTCTAATAAAAACTCATCCTCATGCTGGTGCACTACGACAGGGAGTTAGAGTACCATCAAGAAAATTTCTATGAAAGCCAGTCCTTTTATATTTTTGCCATTGATTAAAGAATATATGAACAGGGAAAGGAATTATATAAACTATTTATTTATATTTCCTTTTCCAGAGATTGTCTCCATCTGGGAATGAAAAGTAACTTCTCCCATGAGCGCTATGTGATGTTTGCACGAGTTTGCACCAACGAGAATAATAAAAAGCAGATCTGCATGAGAGATAAGGTGAGCTTTAAATGATTGTGGGAATCATTTAAAGTACAACATTTCATATAAAACCATACTGAGATCTTGTTACTTTGATTATGTTGTTTCTTTCAGGAAGCACTGAATATGTATGAACTCTTTCATGTTCGTTACCTGCTTCACCACAATGCCTACCAACACAAGGTTACAAAGGCAATTGAAATGATGTGAGTTGATCTGTAAAGGCCAAAGTGCAATATTATGTGCAGGTTAAGAAATGATATAACTGTATTTGATTTGTTTCATTCTGAATAATATAACTGTACTTTTATGTAAATTTAAAAGCATGAATGTTTTCACCATGACTTTTGCCTCTTTGTTAGGATTGTTGATGCACTTTTGGCAGCTGAAGATGACTTTAAGCTGGATGATGGCAAGACAATCTCTCAGGCAGTAAATAAACCTGAAATGTACCTGGAACTCACAGGTTCTCTTTTTAAATATTTCTAAAGTTGCCCACTGTCAAACACACATCAGCATTTATATACTTTTTCATCAACAAATTTCCATGACTTCAGGAACTTCAAGCTAAATTTCCAAGAATCAACTCATTTGTTCATTCATTCATTCATTTTATATACCACTTATCTATTAAGGGATGTGGGGAAGCTGGAGCCAATCACAGCTGACTTTGGGCGAGAGGCAGGGTACACCCTGGGAAGGTTTCCAATCTATCACAGGGTTAATACAGAGATGATCAACCATTCGCATTTACATTCACACCTATTCACTGTTTCTCACATTCACACAAAGGAATGATAATATTACATTCCCATGTATATTAATGTGATATTACATACAATATCACATTAAAACACATCTTATGTGATGAATCCAGCAGTGTAGTGTAGTGTTATGAGTTTCTCTGTACTATGTACTCTGTGTGCCATTTCAATTCACTGTGTTTTTATGAAGTGACAAAGCATGCTTCATAACACAGTTCAACTAATCAATAATGAACTTCATTGACAACTATATTTATTATCAGTTTTTATCAATTTGGTCATTTGTTGTTACAGCCCAACTAGTTTGGTCTCTGCATTTTGTCTTACTGTTGACTGCAAGGAAGAATATAGTAACTCAAAGAATCAATCTTTATAACGGTCATGAGCAGAAAAGCATCTCAGCATGCACAAAACATCGAAACTTGAGATGGAAAACAGAAGATCACATCATGTTCCACTCCCGTCAGCCAAGAGAAAGAATCTGAGTATCATGGGCACGGCCATGGACAGTTGGAGATTAGGAAAAACAATCACCTGGTCTTTTTTCAGTTTTCAGCTGTCAGGTGGGGGTGAGCCTGTAACATTGCAAGCCATTGTGGGATTGCCAGTCACCTCACAGGCGGAGCCGCGGCCAACCCGGGGTCCTAATGTAGACCGAGTCACTAGGCGACGATCACATGGCCGCAACCGGGGGAGAGGCACCGCATCTGTGAGCCGTGCTTAAAAGACGCCAAGCCACACAGCTCGGCATGCAGAGATTATATGTTGCATGCCACACTGCCGGAGCTGAAAAGAAAAAAGATATATTTTGGTTTAGAAAGGAAACGCAAGAAATATTTTTGGTTGAAAAGAAAAGTGATATATTTTGGTTGAAAAGAAAGGAGAAGGGGATATATTATATATTATTATATATTATTATATATTATTATATAAAGTGAAATTGTCGCTTCTCATTATTTGGTTAGGAAAAGCTTTATTAAGGGACAGACCTTCATTCCAGTTTGACATACAGGGGCTATAACTCAGCAGACTAATTCCCCCACACAGAGCTAGGGAGTGCCGGTTGAAATCCCCACCTCAGCAAGGTCATTGCTGAGCCCAGTTGCACAAGCACCACATTACACTCTTATTTAACTCGCTCACACATCTTGGTTCCTTAAACATCATGTTCTTTAGCACCAGCAGGCTAAGGGTTCCCCTACCACATACCACCTTGGGAATCCCTCCCATAACAGAGCCTATGTCCATTAGAGGATCAGATTCTTGTTCTTGGCTGACAGCATTGGAACCTGATGGTCTTCTGCTGTTGTAGCTCATCCACCTTGAGGCTTTATGTTTTGTGTATACTGAGATGGTTTACTGCTCACCATGGTTTGAAAGAGTGCTACATTGAGTTACTATAGATATCCTGCCAGCTCAGTATCTCAGATACCACAGTATCTATGATTGGAGCTTGTTTAGTTTTTCATGTTCTGTTTTACAGACAACATTCTTCAAGAAATAAAAAAAAAATCACAAAAAGCAAAGGACATCATTGAGAGAATTGATCAACGTGATCTTTACAGCTGTGTTGGTTGCAAAATCTTCCAGCCTGAGGAGTTGGAAGATTTGAGTACAGTAGAACAGCAAAAGGTTAGTAACTAATATTTACTTGATTGGAATTGTTAACATAACATTTATAATACCATTATCAGTGGGTTATGTTGGATTTTCAGAACAGAATATTGAATGTGCAGTATTATTACTTTGAATGTTGATACTTTCAGTGAATTTGCAGTAAAGATAAGCCCAGGTATCACCTAAGATACAAATGGGCTATCCTTTAGTGGGAATCGGAGGAGAAACCTGTCTGTTTTCCAACCTAAGGGTGACTTGGCATATTTGTTTTAACTTTCAGTTTTCAGCCTGCAGTTATTAAATGAAAATGGGAACATTAAATGTAACTATAGATGAATAAAACATATGCATTTACATTTGTAATTAATAAAAAAGTAATAGTTTGCCATTTGTTTTAGTTTAATAGCAATAGAACACATGCTGTTTATAAGAAGATAATAAAGGTAACTTTGCGCTAACTTTCTTCACTTAGTGTAACAGGTCAATTCAGGCTCAGTAAGTTCCATCAGTAAAATTCTGCTGCAAATTATGTCTGCTAATTCAATCTGGAATTGGTTTACTAACATACAACACAATATATAATCAGCCTTATCAGATAAACATAGAGAATTCCCAGATTCTTCATTACTCCATCCACTTTGTGCAATGCACCATTTCAACTGTCAGCAAAACAGCCCAGAGCATGACAATCCAACCACCATGCTTAACAGTTGGTACAGTGTTTTTAGACCAACAACTAAATCTTTGTCTCTCCTGACCATAAAACTTTCCTCTAGAAGGCTTTTTCTTTGTCCATGTGTTCAGCTGCAAACTTCAGTTGAGTTTGAAGTGTCAATTTTGGAACAGAGGCTTCTTTCTTGGAGGCAGCCTCTCAGTCCATGGTAATGAAAAACTTACTTGACTGAAAACAGTGTTCCTTTAGCTTCCAATTCATGGCAGAGATTCCCAGAGATTTCTGGGTTGTTCCTGACCATCTGAACCAATTGCCTCTCAGCAAAGGGTGATAGCTTGGTTTTTCTTCCAGCAAAGTGGCTTGGATAAGTGTCTACACCTCCTAAAAACTTGTGTAAATCTACACTCCACTTTCTCAGATCTGCACTGAGCTCCTTGGACTTTCCCATTGTACAGTGTGTTGTGTGTGTGTGTGTTTTTTTTTCCTTAAAGATGACTTCAAAAATAGTGGCATTAAATCTTTCTACTTTTTTTTTTGGAAAAGTACTGTATGGAAATATAAAATGTTTTTAATGATAATGATATAATGATGATATAGATATTTATTTGATGAATTCTGTATCAAAACAACTTGTATTAAAAAAAAATAGGTTGGCTCAAGACTTTTTTCACAGTACTGCATATATGCAGTTAGTTTCTGGGAGTCCAAGTGGTTTGTAAACCATATGCATGAGTCAGTAGTAATGGGGCATCCATATAATTAAAATTTTATTTTATTAACTTTTTTACAGCCATCTGAAACACATAAAAGTACAATAGCCACATCTACAAGGAAAACAACAGACCTGTATGTATTTGAGATTTTTTATTGAATGTTGTTTAACCTAAGTGGCTCTGTCTGTCTGTGCGTGTGCGTGTGTGTATAGAAAGTGGTGAAGGATTGGTTGAGGTGCATCCATAAGCCAGATCTCTCTGAAACAGACTTTGCAGTCAGAGTGAGTATTGGGGAAAAAAAGATTGTACAACATGAAATGTTTAATATTTTGATATTTTTAGCTTCATGCCTAAAATCAAGAACATCAGGTATGAGATAAAAAAAAATTTGTCCAAAAATTAGATTTTCACAGAAAATAAACCATAAGGCCACTGAGTTACAGGGCAAAAAGTATATTTTTTATTGTTAAACTTGTGTGGATATGCATGTATCATGTCAGCATCGGAATCCGATCCAGACTTCATTCACAAGGTCCTTCACAGCATATTGTGCATTCTAATATTGCCTACACTGAGCTGTTTTCCAATTGCCTAAATGTTGCCTTATTCTTGTTTCTGAGCATGCCCATTGATTCGCATCTGTTTTCCAGAGATTTCTAATAAGCTGTTTTACTGCAAATTGCATCCTAATTCCAACTTTTTGTCTTTTTGTGGCAGCATGCAGAAACCATGAAGTGCAATTAATGAAAACCACAATTAATATAATAAATATAAGCTAATGAATGTATAAAAATTCTGTATTTAATAACCATTTACATTATAACATCATAAGGCATGCATTAATGGTCATATTAAAATGAATTAATATATTATTATAAGTATTAATACAGCATATTTTACATGACAATTCCTTAGACTACTATTTCTTTTTAATCTAGAAAAAAAAATTTCAGTTCTGAAAAATGACTACATTAAATTCAGTCAAAACAGCGTACACATTTTTACTGTCCCTGATAATTGTTGGAATAAATAGTAACTGTGTTACCATCTATTATAGCCTGTTAAAATAGATTATGGAAAGAAAGAGAAAGATCCAATCCATTCTCTACGATTCTACAGCAAAGATGAGAAAGATAAAGCAGTACCGCTGCCTGCAAATGAGGTAGGTTTTCCTATTTGAGCATTAGTGTGCAGTGTTTTAGTGCTCTTGTTTAACATTTTGTATCCGATTGGAAAGGTCTTCAAAAAATGGGTACTTAAATCTGCATGTATTTTTATGGGGTGGGGTTTATATGAACGGGCGTGCTCATTATGGAAAATTAAGTACTGAATGAAGTATTGAAGCATTTTTCACACACACTGTGTTAATACCATTTGTCTCTCCAGATCTCTTACATTCAGCCAGAAATCTTTTATGAAAACAAGGTCATGTTGTTCTACAAAAAAAAGCCTGTCCCAAAGCTAAGCAAGGAGGAGATCAATATGTTCTGGAATGTAATACGGAAGTTTAAAGGACAGCATCATGGGGCACCAAGCCGCAAAAGGCCAAAACACCAATAAGAAAATTGAATAGGACATATAAAAGTCCTAAATTAGGTGTGTTTTCAGGTGATGGGTGTGTGCAAAGCCTCCATTTTGTGACTTTGATGTTCCTATCCTTAGTCCTTGAGTGAGTCGTATCCTTATATGGTAAGGTGGTAGCATCTTGTTTAAAGATGAAAAACTATTTAGGTTCAAGGAAATGTTTTCTGTTTTTCAGGCTTCAATATTTTAATTTTGTTTTTCACTCTTGAGATCATATTTTTCTATAGATATAATGTAATTGATTTTCTTGGCAAAATGATTAGGCGAAAATGACTAAGCCATAGGTGGATGGGTTATCTTTAAAAGTGCAACAAATTTGTGCACAAGCACCAAGATAGTTTGGATTACTCCAGTACTGACGCTTCTAATAATTTAGTAGTGAGTGCAAAAACACACAACTGGTTACTTAATAATAACATCAGTAAAAAGTGTTTACAAGGATGAAAAAAGTAGCAATAATCACATCTGAGCTGGTGATCTTTACACACTGTATATGATTTCTGATAATTATAGTCATTATAACATTATGATTGATTTCTGTGTAAACAAAGTGAAATGAAATATACAATGACTGCATAACTGTACTGGATATAACATGAAATATTGTGTGATTAAAAAATATCTCTGATCACAACTGTATTAGTGGTACTTTAAAAAAAACACACACAAGGTTATAAACTTCTCATGGAAAATGGAACACTGGTTACAACAAAAACATTTTATATTTTAACTTGTCAGCTTTTTATAAAACTGCCTGGGCTATTGGAATGTGTAGTTATATATGCATTTGCAAATCGCTTCCACCATAAAGTCTATATTGGCTTTAAATCTGCAGGAACATAAAACAGGCACCATTCACATAGCAATCTGTCAAGGATGTTGTAGTCCTGGCCTGTAGTTCTGCTGCATGAACCCGAAAGCATATGCTGTACTGCTGTGAACGGTGAAAACCACAGAGTGCACACTGTGTGCGGTGGAATTCAAAGAGTGGGCTGTGCAGTGAGGGGCAAATTCATGACAAACACGCCATTTTAATTATCATATTGCTCAATATGCAGTTTAATATCCTACTTGTTTGGGGAAGTCTTTTGATTAATGATATTCTTGATGTACTATCATCTTGGATGATCAAAACCTTTCCTAGCAGTCTCAAATCAAAACAATGATGCTGGGACTGCAGATTTTTTAGTTATTTGGATTTTCTGGCAAACCTTAAAAACCTGTTGTTCACCTGCATTTGCATAAGTATCAACCACCAGACAATTATGAAACTATGTAGAGAGGTCTAGCATGAAAGAACAATAAGAATAAAAATCATGAAAGTGTTAGGATTGGTTGTTCTTTTTTTATTCATTAAGGTTTTATCTGCAAATCCAGTCCATGCATTTACTTATTGCATTGGAGAGATAAAGCAAACAGGCATCAATACCTGATGTACAAGCCGTTTCCTCCCAGCGCAAGTACACTTTTTTGGTCTGTCTCAATGATTTCCAGTGCTGATGCTTCAAGCAAGCTTTGTAAAAAACAAACAAACAAACAAACAAATAAAAAGGAAAAGTGTGATTCTTGTTCATCATATTGTTATGCATGTCAGAATAGTGTAAACCCAGCAGGGCCAATCGGATTAAGTGAGGTGGTTTAATGTCCTTTTGCCAATCTATTATGTAGAGGAATAATGAACACATAGCAAAAGTATGCTTTTGTGTCAGAATAAATAATAATAATAAGTATTTCTTTGCCCACTGGTCTGGTTCTTGACTATTTTAAAACAGCTGTGTTACAGTCTTTGCTCAAGAAACCAAACCTTGACCAGTCAGACCCAAATAGTTATATCTCCAAATTGCAAATTTTTATCTAAAGGGTTTGAGACATTGCTGAAGGTAGTTAGGTACAATAAGATTTTTGAGAAATTTTAATCTGGTTTCAAAAATAAACACAGTAAAGAAACGGCTCAGGGTTAAAAATTATATTTTAATGTATGAAAATGCTGGGAATATCACAATGTTAATTTTCTTAGATTTAAGTGCTGTGTTTGACACCATCAATCATGCCATCATTATCAGTAGATTAAAACAGTGAATGGAAAATCAAAAACTGCACTGGCCTGGTTTTCCTCATATTTAATATGTTCTATATCTCATAGAACCTTTGCAGGTGCCATTGTTTCCTAATCCTGTGTGCTTACATGTGGGGTACCTCAGGGGTCAATTTTAAGTCAGATTTTTTTTTCATTATATATACATATACAAAACAGAGAGACAAAACAGAGAGACAGGTAAATAATGCCACCTGTGAGCATAGATCTAAGCTGCAAGTGCAAAATGCAGCCACCACAAGTGAGAGAGTTTCAACATGATCGCAGGCATCCTTATACCTTGATTGACAGTGTCCTTTTATTGAACAACATGCAGACAGTTCAACCAGAAGCTTGTTATTTCAAACAACTGAGTCCTGACAAGTTTAGAATTAAAGACACAGTGGACAGAATAATGGCAGCAACATCTGAACATTTACATGTATATATGGCTTCTTCTGGTGGTACTCCAACTGCAGGATTCCTCTAATGATAGCTGTCAATATAAGTGCAAAGAAGTCCACCTGGGTGTGATTGCATTGAGAGTGACCAATCAGGGCCAGTGCCTCCCATGGTTTCCACACCAAATTGTCAAAAATCAGATCAATTCGCATGAGCAGATGTCAACTTTTAGGGCAGAGTTGACCTGTGAGAGCATGTGTGCCCTCCAAAGCTCTCCAAGCAGAAACTCTCTTGTGCGTGATGGCTGCTGCTTAATTCCATACTCACAGGTGCCATTACTTGCCTCTATGTTTAGTTTCTCACTTGCAGCTGCCAGTACAACTCTCAATTATTGACTTTGCACATGGGGACTTAAATCGTGTCGATGATATGGTAATATCTGTGTGTGTGTGTGAAATAATATAATTTGCTTGTGAGCATGTTTTATCACACTTGTGACTTTGAACCTAAACCTGACACCATATATGTGATCCCAATCAAAGTTGGGTAGAGTAAGCAAAAGAAGGAGAAGGAGGCAACCTATCCAGAGCCCCTTCCAGTGGCCAAAAGGGAGGGTTTCACCCTAGAGGGTACTCCTGGCTTCCAAATCCACGCCTGAGTCCAAGTCCTCGCCTGAGTACGAAATCATGATTATGTTTGTACCCAAGTCGGAGCTGACACAAGAGCCAGAGCCAGAGCCCACTCCAGCCACAGTCACAGCCCACTGCATCCAATTCGTGCATGCACACAATTTAAAAGGTCTCTTATAATCACAGAAACTTTATGAAGCAATAGTTTAGCCTCAGTGTCTACTTCTGCCAAGCCTTGTTTTTCTCATGTTTTCTGATATTTTGACTCTGGTTTTCTCTGTATATTGTATATACAATATTGTATATACATTGCTCTGTTTGCCCATTGCCCGACCTTGTTTCAGTTTATTGGATTAATCTTTTGCCTGCCATTTTTGTACTTTTGCCTTTGTGTTTAATAAACACAATTGCTTTCAATGCCATCTCCTGACCTGCACATGTGTCCAGCCACACCCCACCTATGTCACAGATAATATAAGTAATAACAGGGATTATTTACAGGATTACAGTCTTAAAATGTATAAGGGCTGCAACAAGTAATCAACAAAATCAATAAAAATCTATAATAATGATAATTCCAAAAAATTTCATTAGTTGAACTGCCATATGAAACAGGCTGCACAAATTTTTTTGAGAGAAATGGCAGAGTAGAAACCTCATTTGGACTTTCTCTATGGTATGAACTCTTTACTGTTCACTACCCTGCTGGCCTCATGACATAAGTTGTGTTTTAATTTGAGTAACATTATTATTCATTTCTGAGAATGTGAGGAGACGTGTGATGTTCCTGCTTGAATGCTCTAGAACAAAAGTGCCCTTTTGTATATAATATATAAAAAAAAAATAAAACTAATTGAATAATCAAGGAAAAATAATCAACAGATTTGATTATCAAAATAATTGCTAGTTGCAGTCCAAAATAAGAACGATAAACTACCATGTGCACACAACACTTCAAGAGTCTCAGAACACCACTATGGTCTTGAGGGACCATAGTTCATAGTTCAAGTTCAAGTTCAAGTTCAAGTGATACAGTACATAGTGATACAGTACATAGTGAAATGAGACAACGTTTCTCCAGGACCAAGGTGCTACATATAAGACAACACAGAAGTACAAACGCGCACATGCGCAACAGAAGACAACATGAAGTGAATGTGTGCAAACATGGCAGAGACAACAGAAAGTGCAAGTGTGCAGCCCTAATCCAAATCTAATGTGCAAAAATTGTAGATTTAGATAAATGTACATTTGTTTCACTTATTTGTATGTACATTTGTGTGTATGTCACTCCAGTCCCTGAGTGCTCAGGAGTCTGATGTCTTGGGGGAAGAAACTATTACAGAGTCTGGCAGTGAGAGCCCGAATGCTTCGGTATCTCTTGCCAGATGGCAGGAGGGTGAAGAGTGTGTGTGA
>JAQQZR010001180.1:0-11829 GCA_030068235.1 Notoglanidium macrostoma | reverse complement strand
GCCTCTCACCCCAAGATGCTGGGATTGGCTCCAGCTTCCCCGCCACCCAGACGGATAAAGCGCTATAGATAATGGACTGATGGATGGATGTTTGGTTCAAGCTCATTTACACTGTGTGGCCAAAAGTATGTGGACATCTGACCACGTCCATCACACTCAAGTGCTTGTTGAACATCCTGTTCCAGATTTAAAAGAACGACATGTGGATGTGAGGACAGGTGTCCACATACTTTTGACAATGCAGTGTATGTCTAAAATTTACTGGCATGTATTCGTTGCCTTTCCTTATGCAAACTTTAAGTAATACTTTCTAAGTTAGTTTGTTGTACTGTTCTGTTATTGCTGTTATCAGAACTGGTTTAACTTTTTGCATCTCCTCTGGGATTACACAGATGGTATATTATGGTATGTCGAATACAACAGATCACAGAGAAAAAAACAAAGAACGAACAATAACAAAAAAAACCCATTATGAAAAGTTTTCTTAAACTTGAACAAATGACGCATTTGTAACATCCAGTTAGTCCTGAGTGACAACTTACAGCTAACATTAGCAACATCTGTTAGATATAGCCAACTACCCAGCTGTACTGCTCATTCCTGCCTCTGTTTCTCAGAGGGGAACATGCTGCTTAATGCCCCACGCAAGGTACAGAATTTATTTATTATTTCTAAATATAACTTGCATAGTGCTTTGCTACTTCACACTGAATTTCAGCTTTACTGCCACGGTCACTTATTTTTTTTTTGTCTTTCCTTCTTTCATTAATAAGATAATTATATTTCCAGTTCATACACTTTCATTCCGTCTCATCCTTTTGACTTTGATCATTTTTACCCCACAGCTGTGGAATTCCGGATTCCGATTGGTCAGACGGTGTTGATTAATTTTCTCTGAGAGTCGTACCAGCTAGAAGACAAATCACAGGTTTACATTGACGCACTCGTACTAAATATTAACCTTACCGTTTCTATAGTAACAGCTTCAGCATTCACAGGGACTTGTTGGGACGATGACGGATGCTATGTATATTATTTATGAGGTGAACGGAGTCAGCACTTTGTAACCGTGATAACAGGAGTAGGAACTTTATTATCAGAATCATTAATATGAATATTAAAAATGAACTTTGACTGAATCCCACCAATGGCTTATAATAATTTTAAGCAACATATTTGATGTTTTTCTAATCATATACAGTATATTTATTAAATCTACGCTTGCTTAATGTTAGAAAGTGACATGTTTATTATTACAATTAATCGTTTAAGTATTTGAAACAGTATGCAAAAATGTCTCTTGGCAATCATATAATTGTGTAAATTCCATGCAAGCTCCTGCGTCTAACATTCTTCACTTTTTATTGGCATTTTTTCCGGTTGTATTTTGAGAACACCGCTTATTGAGAATAATTGATCGTTCTCATGACGCTGACCCGGACACTCCTGCTGTCCCAGGATGGGCCAGGTTCTGCTTCCTGATTCCAGAAGTGAACACATGCTATGAGGAAGCTGTGAGGAATGCTATGAATAATTTATGAGCGAATGACCTGAATGAGTGTAAAAACTGGCATAAAGTTCCGTTTAGGGTTTTCCCTTTTAACAACGTGACCATTCTTGCAGTGCGTGCTGTATTTATAGCAGCTGCATTGCTGGGATTCCTGTGGCTTTCTCAATAGTGTGTCAAAATGTTTGACATCAAGGCATGACAAACGGAAATAATATTTCCAATAATTACTTTGTCTTTGAATTGAAATGACATTCTGGCAGCTGGTTTAATCACCAGTTCAACGTTTAGAGCTTAATGCCCTTTGGCCAAATAGAAGGTTAAACATTTTCTGTTATAAGTGATGAATAGTATGACTCACTTAAGAAGGAAGTAATCCATGATACGCTCTAGCATTAATCCAGTAACATATGACGGTATGTTATTTCTATTTTCATACAACAGCTTCACAAAGTCTTTCATGACTCTTACACCACATTAATTTGAACACAATTATAATTTTATTGTTTTTAACGAATGACTTGCTACATTTTTGAACTATTTATCGCTATGAAACATGAGTCGTTTCCTCAACAGTTTTTCTTTTTAGCCCTCTCTTGCAGTTAATATGACATAAATGCAGCTTGTCATAACACTGGAAAGCACAAACTCGTTTTTCCTGAAGACTTTCCCGTGCCAAACAACTTACTGTTACAAAACACGGACACCGGAGACGCTTTCCATAAATGTTTCTGAACAAACTACTTTACAATACCAACAAATAGATGTTTTCTTTGCTAAATAACAACACAGTTTTTACATACATAAATTTTAATGGTAGACAGCTCACACACACACACAGAGCTGAATGATGAAGAAGCGGCATTGCATGAGATTAACGTTGGCTAAAATACATGCTGCCGCATTGTGAGTGTCCAGCGTTCAGATGTTCGCCGATGGTAACTAGAAAGTTGTTAATAGAAACAGTAGGGGAGAACACTGTAGGCTATAGTTTTTGCACAAATAAAGGCTTATAAATTTGCAGTGGTTGCCTTCTCTTAGGATACAGTAAAAATGCATGATCAGTGTTCTAATATATATCTTGATAAATAAATCCATTTAGAATAAACAAAAATAAAACATGCTTATGTTTCCGCTAAATCCATGCGGCTGCTTTTATTTGATTTGCTTTCACTTTTATCTTTTGCTTTGCATCTGACTTCTGAATTATTTATTAAACACTTCTAAACCACAAATATAATAAGAAATCGGCTGATAAGTTAGCGGACAAGATAACTCAAAAGATAAGGAAGGACTTGTTCCCTGACTTACCTTGCTCTCTCTCTCTTTATTTCTGTCAACTGGAATGTAATATATGATCAAAGCAAAAAAAACAAAAACAAAAAAAATGGCCCGTAACGTATAAATCATGGCTTTGAATAAATATCTCTAATATATTCTTTTACACCCTCAGCAGGATTCACCATGGAGACACTAGAAGAAATAACCCAGCTTGAGCAGTCTGGATTTGGTCGGCCTCGTCCAAGACACGGTCTCAAGCTGCTGTACTGGTTTGCTACCGAGTATCTCTCTTTTAACCAAAACAATGTTATGCAGTCCTTGTATTATCCACAGAATGGACATTTCGGTTTCCATGCATTTGAGAACAAATATGAAAGAAACAGTGGTAAACTTCTGCCGCATGTGGCCTTCCCCTACTATGAGGTTGGCAATCTAAGCAAACCAAGAGCGTACAATCTGCCCCTTTACGTCCGAGAGGATTATACACGCTTCCCAGACAAAAGCAACATGGACCGCATCATAGTCCGCCTTAACAATACGTGTTTTGACAGAGTTTATGTGACTCAGCACAAGGATCGTTCAAATTTCAACAAAGACTTCACCTACCACATCAGCAAGCGCCGCATTATGAGTATCAGGGGTCTGACCTTAGAGGAATTTCTTCTGAAAACCGGGTATTCAAGACTGCAAGCAAACCTTTTCCCCACAACTCTGGTAGAACTGAGCTACCAGCAACCCCCAAGTCCTGCTCCACCTACAACCTCCATCTGCACTCCAGTACAAGACATTTGCACAAACATAGACATTCATGCTGAGATTGAATCACCTTCCAACTTGATGAAGAATAAGTGCAAAGCTTCACCAGTAACCCCCGTCTGCATTTCGGTAATTACACCTTCAAAGAACCAAGACATTTGCGTTACATTTGAATCACCTCCCATCTTGATAAAGAATAATACAGAAGGACATCACAAAGCTTCAACAGCAAGCCCCATTTGCATTCCAGCAAATATATCTTCTCTAAACCGAGAACTTCGCACTGAGATTGAACCACCTTCCAACTTGATGACAAATAATACAAAAGGCCAACACAAAGCTTCACCGGTAACCTCCATCTGCAGTCCAGCCATTACGTCTTCTATGACCCAATGCATTCAGATGGAGATCGAATCACCTCCTATCTTGATAAAGAATTATACACAACGACACTACCAAGCTCCACCATCAACATCAGTCTTCATTCCAGAAACTACATCTTCTACGATCCAAGACCTTCACCTTGAGATTCAATCATCTTCCATCTTGATAAAGAATAATGCACAAGGGCAACACAAAGCTCCACCAACACCCTCCATCTGCACTACATCAACTACATCTTCTGTGATCCAAGACCTTCAGAAGGAGATCAAAGCACTGCCTATCTTAATAAAGAATAATACACAAGGACACCATGAAGCTCCACCAACACCCTCCATCTGCACTACATCAACTACATCTTCTGTGATCCAAGACCTTCACAATGAGACTGAATCACTTTCCATCTTGACAAATAATAATACACAAATACACACTACTACTATTCTTCAGCCTCAGTCTAAGGATATCCTAACAACCTCTACCGGCACACCAACCATCATGTCTGCAAAGAACCAAAACACCGATATTGAATTATCTCTTTTATCACAAATGAACTTCTTCTTTTGGGTGGTATATTTTATTTTTGTTTATTTATATTTTACATTTCTTTGGGGGAATATTATGCGAATATTCGTAATTGTCATTTTTGTATCATCCTTATTACCTTGGCAACACTGGAATAGAGCAGAGAAAGGACAGAAGAATGAACGAGAAAAAGAGTAAAGCACAGACGGGAAAAGGACCATGACAAGAATGACAACCAAAGGAGTGAGAAGAAAATATGCAAGAAAAATGCACGCTGAGATGACCTGCACACCCAGTGTCATGTTTTCAAGGAACCAAAACAATGATACTGAAGCTCCTGTTTCTTTCTTTTGGGTGTATTATTTGCTTTCTCTCTTTTTTATTTTTTTCTGGAGGGATTTTATGCAGATATTTATAATTGTCATGTGTTAATTATCATATTTCCAGAGGCAAAACAGAGAAAAAAAACCTTCAAGTGAGGGATAGGGAAAAGAAACTGAAAGAGAAATGCACTATGTGACCATTAATAAGTCGGGATGATTACCATTAATTATTAAAGATGAGGATAATTGACAAATTATATGTAGATATACAGTATATTTTCAAGAGATAGTGTAGAAGGAAGAAATAATTCTCTGGGTGCTTTAAGAAGCGTGACTGTGAATACTAAATGATTCTTTCTAGGGTGGAGTGATCTACCAGGAGGTAAGGCCAAGGCCCAGGACCACAGAGAGCATATTCATAACCTCGGATCAAAAATGATGTGTGTTTATTATAATGAAGTAATAAGCTAGTAATGGTCCGTCTATGCAGGACGGTAGTGTGGACATGTAGTACAATGGCTAAGTTCCATACAGTGGGTTGTAATGTGGGTTCTCTTTTGGATTTTATATTGTGTTACATTGTATTAGATGAATGCATTATATTGGCATATACACACTATATTGCCAATTAGGCTTCCATGGTTGTTTTATATCTGCAGTACAATGACAACGTTTCGGTGTTGATCAAAAACATTGCAATGTTCAGAAGGGAAACACCAGTGGTGGCACATCCATAGGGGCAGCTAGTGATAAGCCACACCATCAGCTATCCAACAAATATTAACAACAAACATTTTTTTTTTCATTCGGTTGAAATACTATTGGAATGATATAAGGCGAAGTTCCATGGACTTGCTCGCCTTTCTAGATGATGTGCAATCGTGCTCACCGCCACGTTCAGCTTCCATAGAGTTATTATTACATCTAGTGGTCAAAAATGGAAACTGCAACAAGTGTTAATAGAGGTTCATTGAAGGAATCATGGTTCCCCGTGCTCAGAGGAGGAGCAGCGGTCAGGACAGTTAATGTTGGATAGTTCGAAATACACTGTGGACACCAAGAGCGTGTTCTCTAGGCAATTATTGGAATTAAATGTAATAAAGTGTAGACAGAGGGTATATCATGTATAAAACAATTTCTAGTATAAGATATATTCCGAAGTATGGAAAGTGAGTGGAGGGATAAACTATTATAGCCTCTGGCAGCCTTCACAGCACCATCAATCACCTCATGACTGTTGGTTTTTGAAAACAGCAATTAGCTACTGAGCATATTTTATACAATGGCTGGTTTCAAATTTGACATTTTTGGGAGCAAATACATCAAACTGATTTTATTTTATTTTAATTGATTCAATCCTATTTATTGAATTATTTATTTATTTAATTTATTTATTTTTCCAGAAGATATGTCTATTGTGTATTTCTCCTAGTACATTCAGAATCCAGAGTATGTTTCAATGACAAAGACACATTTAAATGTGCTGTGCAATGACAGCCTGCGAGTGTTCATTAGCTTAAATGTGCTACCGAGACTGGGATCATCAGACGATTGCGGGAAAAAGGTTTCTGAGCAAAACTAAAAAGTTCTCAGTGCAGTGAGGGCTGTTTGTTTTTTAATTCACCCCATGTGCTTTTCTGGCCGTCCTTTCTCTGGTAGCTGATTGTGACCTTGTGTGTTAACTTGTCTTCATGAACACACATTGCAATGATAATTAGAAGATAAACAGGAACTGCAATGAGTTTTTCCCCCATATTTGGCTTATCATTCTGAGGGTCGGACCAAACTGTTTTTGTCTAGGTCATAGACTTCCAAACACAATTTTAACAAAAAACAGTGATTGCTTTGAAGTGTTCTCTAAGAAAGGTTGACGATGACCTATTTGTACTGCTTTTATTTGATGGAGACTGCAAAGCATTTCTGTATGTCACTCCGTATGAGTAGATTTGTAATCAAGCTATACAGTAAAATGTAAACAAATAAATTATTTTTATAACAGTTCTATTGAAATTTGTTATTGCTTTATCTCGGTTATTACTGTGATAAACTATTGAGAGCTTAAATCTTTATTGAAAACTAATACAACACGATGGCTTACAAAATCAAATCCACTCCATAAAATGTTTTAGGCATAAACTGTTTTTAGGAGGCATAAAACTTCAGGGTACTGATGTGGGACCATCCAGAGAGGCCGAAAGTGAGTGAAGCGTAAGTGCGGACGGTAACTTCGACACTCCCACTGCCTCAGAACGGATCGGTTTCTGTTTCCTGAGTATTGATCTTGTGCTGTGAGGAAGCCATATCAGAGACGCAAATGAAAACCACACTTAAAGCTGGATGACTTTAGATAGTGGAAAAACTGGCATGATCTTCAGTATGGGCTTCTCCCTTTTAACAACATGACGTGCGTTCAATGTGTAATGTAGCAGTCATTTCATAAATTAGAAATTTATTGCTTGACCGAGTAGTTTATTCCTTGGGAATACATATAAAGAGTATAGGTTTTGATTTATTAGATTTAAGTCCTATAGCTGTTTAATGCCAAGGAGGAGTGCCCAAAAGATAAAATCTGGACTAGCATCTGGACTCATTCTATTCACCAACCTCTGAAGATCCCATGCTACAGGGTTCAAGGTAAGAAAAACACACCACACTTCCTTATTTTCTGTACTCTACCAACTGTGGCTGGACGTAAGAACTTTGTTTTCATGGCTTCTCCGGTGACACCTCTACAGACTGTTATATGTAAATATCCCAGGAGATGAGCACTTTCTGAAATACTCAAACAGCCAGTCAGGCACTAGCAGCCATGTAACAGCCAAAGACACTTACCCCCTTTCTACCAATACAAACCAGGTGCTAGTTCTGGTCTGGTGCTAGTGTAAGTTCAGAGCAACTTGCAAATCTTCTAAAAACTGGTTTGCTTTTCCATGGACTAGAGAGCCACCACGAAGCCACATCATCACATCACTGTATACGTCTCTGCCTTCGCAGTCACTAGCCTAAATATGACCACTGACCCAGCTTGCCTGCTCCATTAGCGTCACTAGCCAGCCACGCTATAGCACTGCTAGGGCCAAGCACAACAACAATATTGGTGGACTACATTGTCTTTTTCTTCTTCTACAGATTAGTCAGACTAGACGCTACACTAGGTCTGTTTTTTTTAAATGGCATTCACAAAGTTTTAGTCGGTCTTGTTGGTTACAATAATCCCGCCCCCCAGCCCCTGATGTAAATGGTTCTAGACCAGCAAAGTGTTGTTGGCACTCTGGAACCAGTTTTCCTGGCTGAGAGCCAGCTCTTTGGCTGTCGAAATGCAAAGAACTGGTCATAACTGTTTGGGCATTGGCTCTAAACTGGCCCTGGAACTGCCTTGGTGGAAAAAGTGTAACTGGGATCACGTTTTTCACTATTCTGATGTTTGATGTAATCATTACCTGAGTACCTGTATCTGTAATATTTTATTTATTGTGTGGCTGCTACATGATTAGTTGATTGGAAATTACATGAATGTGCAGGGATACAGCTGTTCCTATGAATTTGGTCAGTACATGTATATCTCAATACATATTACATGTTTAGGAAGTAGTATCAGTGATCAAGTTGTGTGAAAATTCATTAGACATCCTAACAATCCAGCACTGAGGCTGAGGAAATCTTTTCCAAAATAGAATAAAATTTCTATTGTATTCATACACTGAAATCAGTATGATGAAATTAGGTTGGCATCTCCAGCTGTTATATGAATATAAAGTGGATGTAATGAAAATAATATAATATTATACATAATTGAAAGGATGTGCAATATACAAGAGTATATGTGCAAAGATTTACAGGTGAATTTTACAAATTAAGTTTGATGGTAAATAATTAGTTACACACACCTTCCCTTTTCAATAAACTACTAAATGAATAAGTTGTGGGATTAAATTGTTAATATATTTGTTGAATGGACTTATCATTATGCTGTGTGTATGTATGAGGTGCTTGGAGGATGTGTCTGTGTAGGTGTGTCTGTGCATGAGCGGCAGCTTTACATAGGATTTTGCATATTGTACTGGGAGGGACGTGACAACATGACATACGTTTTCACTGTGACATTACCGAGTCAATCTTAATCTTTTATTATCACTTAGAATCACATAGTTTGCAAAGGAAATGCTTTTTTCAATGCTTTATGGACTTATTGGTAAAATGCTTACACACATTTATATAATTTTTGGATGTAAATGTTGCTACATTTACGTACAATATAAATTTGGATACAAACTCGACTTCTTACCACGTGACTGTGATCAGAGGAGCTTATATACAATTCCTTAAAAAAAGGTAAGTACAAAGACTTGTTTTTGTACTTACTTTTTCCGAGAACTGCATACATTTTAGAAAATAAGGACTAACAAGATAGTGAATGAAAGTTTTACCTATAATGTATCAATATTCACAAAAACTAATTCATTAGACAAATCTATGCCTAAAGCTAGAAACACTGAACACTGGATAAAATCTTTCCACCAGTAGAGAGAGTCAGTGTTGCTAAGTAACCTATATCTAAGGTATAGATTGTTTTTTTTTGTTTCCTAACAATTGAGCATTCAGAGTGAGTCTGGCAATCTGAGGGTAAATAATGTCATACATAGAAAAACTGGTTTTACATTCCTGTATGAATTGTACCCTATCAAAAATATAATCAGCATTTGCATGCACGCAGCATGCATGTTGTCCTCTTTTGTTTAATGGTTACGGCCTTATGAATATTGCCTCAGCACCTAACCATAACATATTTAGACGTTTAGAACAAAGCTCCTTCATCAGCTTTGCAAGCAAATTCCTTCTGAAGATGTAGAACATGAAAATGTCTACTGAAGCAAACACAAGGGACACTCATTTTCTATATACACTTAAAAAAACAAAAACAAAAACAATATGACCCTGAATTTATTTAAGAGTAACAGAAGTTAGGTAAATTTTTTTTAGATCAGATAAGATTTAAATGTATCATCATTGTGCAGAGTACAGTTGCAGTTACAAATTTATCTAACCAGAAGTTCAAATAGCAGTACAGCATTTGAGTTTTACAGTGTAAGTAGTGTGTACTATAGTGTGTAGTGTAAGTAAAGTGACAAATGATGTAAGATAACAGTAAAGTGCAAATAACAATTTAAGTGCAAATGAAGCTCCATACATTATAAAGCAACCTTGACACGCATTGTTGCTTGCCAATGAGGGAACTAGTCTTGCCGCAAACTATGCTTAAGTTTGTCAAGATGACAACAGCGTTGTGCCCCCTTTTCAAGCCAAGCAAGTGCCAGGGCTGCTTACATTGTCCTCACTCCATTGACATGAATGAATGAATGGAATGCATGGACACCTCAGTATAAATGAAGGTACAAGCAGAAAAAGGTGCAGGACTGTAAACTGTATATAATTATTCTGTGTGCAAAGTATAATTGGAAATGGCGATTAGTACCACTGGGAAAATTTACAGAGGAGGAGAAGAAGCTGTCATGGATGCAAGAGGATTGAACAGTTCATATTTCTGGTGAGAGATGCATAATTATGCCTTTCATTCACATTAGGAAGCATTTGCAATGAATGTCCTTGATGGAGGGTATTTGGGCACCAGTTATATGTTTTACCTCCCACCAGAGGGCACTGTGATACAATTTGTCAATATGTGATTGATGGTACAGCAATACAAGTTCATCAGTCTTTTAGTAGGTAGTTGGGTTTTCTTCATTCTCATCAGGAATTAAAGATTCTCTTAATCAGATTGGAGGTCTTGAGGGTCAATGTAAGGCGTTTGGACATGTTTACAGCCAGGCCTACCACTGTGGTGTCATCTGCCAATGTGGTTATGGCTTCAGAGCCATGAGCAGGTAAGCAGTTGTGGTTGAAAAGGGATTAGAGATGAAGGTTAAGCACATAGCCCTCTGCAAAGAAGTGAACAACACAGAGGTGGAGAAGGTGTGGTGGTCAAGCCCAACACCATGTAATGCGTTAGTAAGGAAGTCTAGGGTCCAATTCAAAAGTAAGATGGAGATGCGAAGGTTGGTGTGATTAGAGATCCGCTTGGATGGGTTGACAGCATCAAAAGATGAACTGAAATCAACAAATAGCTCTTTTGCATGAGGATCATGGAGGGCATCCTCTATTGACCTGTTGGGGAGGTAGGCAAAAGGATAAGGATCCACTGATGAGGGCAGGAAGGATTTCAGATGTGAAAAGATCAGCCTCTGAATACACTTACCAGTGATGGCGGTGGATAGACATGACTGACGTTTCAGCAGTAACACTATGATGGCCTTTTGAAGTGGGTGGGGCCATTGCGTAGGCTGGGGACAGGTTGAAAGAATCCATGATGTTTCCAGCCAACCGCCCTCTACTGACCCTGAGCACCTTGCTTGGGATACCATCAAGGCCAGTAACTTTGCATACATTTTCCCTGCTCAGGGTGGAACTCACATCACTAGAGGAGAATGTGAGCGGCAGGTCACCGTGCTGGAGCTCAGCTTTGAAAGATGGTTCTGTGTTGAGCTCATCAGGGAAGGTAGGGGTCACTGGTTGAGGGGGTAGAATTGGTTGATTTGTAGTCCACGAGGACTTGGATGACCTGCTACATGCATCAGGGGTTAGAGTTAATGAAATCCATGATATCACTGAGCAAAAAAGATGGCCATGACTTAGAAGATGTTGTCCAAAGCTAAAAAATAGTAGGAGGGTTAATATCCTAATAATATTTTTGATCAATGTTGGGTGACTTCAGAACAATATGCTTTCCAAAGCTAATAACTGTTAATGTTAAATAAAAATTAATACATGGAAATTGTAAATATAAATCAGGGGGAAGGTTTAGAGTCATTTCCAAATTGTCCGAATGCTGTTCATAGACTTCAGTTCAGCATTCAACACAATTATTCCTCAGCACCTGATTGGGAAGCTGAACCTGCTGGGCCTGAACACCTCTCTCTGCAAGTGGATCCTGGACTTCCTGACTGAGAGACCTCAGTCTGTCCGGATTGGGAACAGTATCTCCAGCACCACCACACTGAG
>JAQQZR010001179.1:0-11835 GCA_030068235.1 Notoglanidium macrostoma | reverse complement strand
GTAAACATATAAATGTCTATTTCTCAGAGTTCCTACGTGATGCAGTAAAACCAAAACTATATTTGTGCATACCCAGTTGGTACCTGTCACAATCAGCAAAAACTTTTCAGGAAGCAAGACTTTAAAAAAAATTGTTGTGCAGTGTATTGGGACATTATTAAGCTATTAAACTATTAGTTTAAGCCTGACCTAAACACTGCCTTATGAACGTCCAAATAAAACTGTATTTCTGTACAAACAGAAATCTCTCTGTGGGGCTCTCTAAAAGAATAATGATTTCATACATTTTTTAAATATTGTAAACATTGTGCCTGTTATTTTTTCTTCAAGAAACATTCGTTAATTGAAGAAAATCATCTTTGAATATCATACAGTAAAGATTTACAAAATGTTCCACAGTGTGTCTAGCTCAGGAGATAAAGTTTTTTTTTTTGCCAACAGTTTGTGTGTGTCCCTCAGTGTTTCCAGGGCATAGTGGTAGGGCTAACATAAACAACTATAATGGGCTGACCATGCCCATTTCCAATATTAATCTGAATTTGAGCACTAAATAGATACAGATGGCATTGCATCCCATCCCTTCTATATACAAATAAGAGTTAAAAATGGTTTTGATAATTGTTAGAACTTTTATAGCCTCTGTTATCTCTGTTGTAACTGATTTTAGTATTTGTGCACTTTTCTGCTATGTAAGTTGTCTTCTAAGTCACATTTAATGTTCCAAATTGCCTTTGGTGCATGCTCTGGCTCTCTCATACACTCAATTCTTTGCTTGTGTACTTCCCTAAGTGTATTTTCCTGTGCTAGAGAGAGCACACACCTGTCCAAGTGTGCACTCCATGGCTCCCAGGAAGTCTGCCTCCTTGAGCCCATTATGGTTGCTGCTAATGTCATGGAGCTCAAAGCGCAGACGCTGCACCTCTTCAAAGTAATAGTCTACTGTGAAGACCTTGGAGAAGACTGGGCTGATACTGCTGCGGATCACCTCAGTCCTGTCCACCTGAAACACACACAGTACAATCCAATCACAGCACTGCTCATGTCTACTGTGGGACAACCAGCAGCTACAGTTGCACTTAGAAGTTTACATACTCTGACATGAATGTCATCATGGACAAGTATGGGTCATATTCAATTAAATTTGTGTTTCCTGGCACATACCTGACTTTTAAGCACAGTCTACAGATTTTTGATAGGGTTGAGGTCAGGACTTGTTTTAACCTTAACATTAGACTGCTTTATCCATTCCACAACCAGCTTTGATGTGTGTTTGGGGTATTTGTCCTGATGGAACACACAGTTGTGTCCAAGTTTCAACCGTCTAACTTTGAGGTTTTGGTTTGAGGTTTTCCTGAAGAATTATGAGGTTTTTCATTATTCCATCCACTTTGTGCAATGCACCAGTTCCAATGGCAGCAAAACAGCCCCAGATAATGATACTACCACCATCATGCTTCCGAGTGTTGCTGTGTACCTCTGGTCATTGTGGCCAAACAACTCTATCTTTGTCTCATCAGACAGGCCTGTAGCCAGAGTTCAAAAACTTTTGTTTCCATTATATTTAATCAAATTAAATGTCACACATCAAAATGTTAAAATGATTCATGTCATTTACCTGTAAGCATGGTTGTAGATATACCAATATCAGTTTATCACAGATACTGCATGTTTTAGGTGTAAAATTATTGTTAATGTTATTACAAAAATGATATCAATCCCATGTGACTGATAATCAACATTAGCTCTATTTTTACTGAAAAACACACTATTTTATAATAAATACACATGCACATTGTTGCACCAAGAGACTTTAAAAAAAAATATGTTTGACAAATATCAATTCAACCATATGAGCTTTCTCTATTTGATACTACCAATTTATTATTGTTAACTCCACCATTAAACTAAAATAAATTATGCACACTTCTATGTACACACTTCTATTATGCACACTTAATAAGTCTATGCACACTTCTATGCACGAATCGTACAATATTCTGTCACCTGATATATTCATAAACAACTACTGAAAAGTATG
Source organism: Notoglanidium macrostoma (assembly GCA_030068235.1). Lineage (NCBI taxonomy): Eukaryota > Metazoa > Chordata > Actinopteri > Siluriformes > Auchenoglanididae > Notoglanidium > Notoglanidium macrostoma. The sequence goes on along the minus strand of JAQQZR010001179.1, from coordinate 9,797 downwards.
TGGAATGCAGGCTGTTTAATACTGATTTACCAGTACTGAGATCCATAACTATAAAAAGGTATATACATTATACATAGTTTTTGTTGAGTGTTTCAAATCTAGAGCTCTCATCACAGCTTGAATAAGAGTGTATCTGAAATAGTATCCCATGACTATGCTAAAATCTGAAATGGTACCACATCACTATTTCACGATTTAAGAGGAGATTTATTTAACTTCAAAATATTGATAAAAATGGCAGCTTTTATTTTCTTCTCCAATATGATTGGTCTAGTTTTACTTCCACTAAAATAATACACAAGGCAAGATGCAACTGACTCAATGTATTTTTCATATACTAATGTGCCAGGGAATCTATTCAGTCACCACAACATGGATTAATAATTTTGAAGAAAAATCAAGCAAGCTTTTTTCAGACATTTCTACAGAGGAGATTGCCTCGGCTGCCTCAATGTCAAGCCTATCTGACCATAAAACTTTCCTCCAACTTGCCTTTTCTTTATCCATGTGGTCAGCTGCAAACTTTAGTTAAGCTTGAAGGTGTGGATTTTGGAGCAGGAGATTCTTTCTTGGACATCAGCCTTTCAGTCCATGGTGATATAAAACTCACTTGACTGTAGACAGTGTTCCAGCAGCTTCCAGTTCATGGCAGGCCTGTGCCTTGATGGTTCCTGGGTTGTTCCTGACCATCTGAACCAATTTCCTCACAGCTGAGGGTGACAATTTTGATCTTCTTCCAGATCTTGGCAAAGTTGCTCCAACTCCATTAACGTGTACATGTCAAGCAAACCCTTTTTATGTTGTACACAGAGAAGCTACCAGCTGTAGACAGTCATCACTAACAGGAAGGTAAGAGGCCTTGGCAAGTTAAAAGACATTTTGGGATTTATAGCACCACTAAATTAATAATCTAAGTAAGTGAATGCATCATTTTTGACCCCATGTTGATTTCATGTTGGTTCTGCTACAATGGCATAGGACTCAAATTACCAGCCTTGCATTCAAATCTCCCTCAGTGACTCAGCTGAGACAGAACAAACTTTATGTTAAAACTGTATTATGAATTAAAACTGGAATTATGAGCCACACAATTGTACTTTTAAAGAAGTGTGTTAGTTGTAATCTACTATCGCATATGACCCAAATGAGGATGGTTCCCTTTTGAGTCTGGTTCCCCTCAAGGTTTCGTCCTCTTGTCGTCTCAGGGAGTTTTTCCTTGCCATCATTGGAATAGGCTTGTTCATTAAGGATATATATATAGATAAATTTATACATTCATAAGTTTATATTGATTTTATATACTCCTTTGAAGCTGCTTTGTGACAATGTTGTTAAAAACATTATACAAGTAATTTGGAATTGAATTGAATTGCACCAAATTCTTGGTTTTTTTTTTCTATTAAATCTGTATGTTGTACAGTCATCAATAATTCAGTTGAAAGAAAATACTGAAAGCCCAATTCTGCCATGACATTCATGTCTGTGTATGCAAACTTATGACCACCAATTCACGTCTCAGCCAAGGATAGAACTAAAAGATGTATTTAACAGACAAGTAACAGTAAAAATGTCTTTGTCATGTTCCCTTACAAACAAGGTTATTTCTGTACCAGAATATTTAACTGAAATATAATAACAAAAAAAAACCTTTCATTAAAAAAGAAAATATTCACAACTCAAAACTATAGGGTTATTTGTTCAATTTGGAAGTATTTCATTGTGTTTGTAAGTCACCAATATCTGTCTTTGGGGTTAAAAGATTTCTCCCCAACAACAACCCTCATAGGCAGGCTTTTCCAATGAATCATTTCATCTGCATAACCTTTAAGTTTTATAAGCAACAATATACAGAATATTTATATAGAAACATTCCTCATTGCAGCACCAAATCAGTAGCAGAAGTCTTCATTGGAAATATCAGTTACTCTGGAAGTGAAGTGACAGCTCATCCACTGTAGATGATTAGCGAGAGTGGGAGAGAGGGAGAGAGGAAGTGAGAGACAGACAGAGAGAGAGAGAGAGAGAGAGAGAGAGACAGAGAGAGAGACAGAGAGAGAGACAGAGAGAGAGAGAAAGAACAGCCAGATGCATAGCATTTGCTTTTTTAGCTGCTGCTGTTACTGGTGCTGAGAGCACGACGAGAGCCAGCCATGATGTGCAGTTAAGTGTGATGTAAAAATTAGTCATGGATTACTCATGGATTGTTCTCATTCCAGTTGCTTGGTTATGAGGTGCCGTTTGTAAAAAAAATCATTTAGCACAATTTTCATACATTTAGAGATCAATTAATTAAAAAAACAGTGTTAAACCTCCTCATGTTAGCTGTTACTGTGTGAATGTAAATGTTAAATCTTAAATCTTAAATGTTAAATCAAAATGTGATATCTAAATATAAATGTTATATGTTAAATCTAAACATTATATGTTAAAGCTAAATGCTTAATTTTAAATCTAAATGGCAAATGTTAAATCTAAATGTTGCACTATGAATGTTTAGAAGATATGCTAATTTCACACCCTTGTGATTATTACCGGCTTTCACTTTGAAAAGCGTTCAAGAAAAGCTTCTCCGACATGGAGGAATTCATGCTGCTAGTATCCAGGGGAATTCCAGCTATGCTAGTGCTGCTAATGCTTGTTCAAGAATATGGATTTTTTTTAACAATCCAAATTGTTTGATTTAAATATCTAACACTTTAATCTATTTTCGTATCACTCAAGGACACCACATCCGTCAAGACTGTAGCTGAGGAGCAGCTACCTTTGGCATCCATTAGCAAAACTAGCAGCTAGTGATGTGTTAAAAAGTTTAACTTTCTACAAGCTCAACCCTGGTGTTTTTTGATATGAGGAAGCCTTGGGAAGGTCAGCTTGTGCTTATTACTAAGGGCTAATTTACACCAGAACCGTTTGTGAGGCGTTTTTCAGTCATCCATCTGAACTCAATGCAAAAAAAAAAACTGCCTCGTATTTTGTCACGTTAAAATACTGCTACTTTGTGACATTGAAGTCTTTCTGTGTGTTGTATATATTATGAAGTTGTAATGGCATGAAAATTAAATAAAATATTACATACAAACTTATGTGAGCATGTTTATGGCTTATTTCCTGCTTTTGAAATGTCCTTGGCATAGGCATCCCCAACATGTCTTTTCGGTTTTTATGTTGCTTCTCATGAAAATTTCTTAACCATTTATACACTGTTACTCTGGTGGTTATGCCACTTTTACCACTGACACAGTTCCAGATGGATGACGAAAGACTACTTGTTGCTGTGCATTCTCAAGTCTTGAAAATCATGCTTCAGAAATGGAGGCAGTGTAAATTGGCAAACACGTACTGTCACTTCGCTAATGCCTACATCTCACTTGCTGTGTAAATTCTCTTTCAGTGTAATTGCAGTGTACTTTTACTTTTCTTAATAATTTACCAACACATCTGAGGAAAATGTTGATATTTTTGATGGTTTGTTTTGATCTCATATCCCTATGCCTTGGCTACGTACTAGCTTGCTATATTGTTAACCTCTGACATTAGCTAGTTCATGCTGGTGGTATTTTCTGCTTGCCTAGTAACAGTGTTCTCATTGAGCTGACTCCAGCTTTGGGTGTTGAAGATGCTGATCCTTTTTGGTCAGGGCACTGCTAAGCTGCAGAAGCTGGGCTTGTACATGGGAATGCTCGTGTGGGTTTCCTCATCGAACTGTCAGTCATTAATGTGAGCATCGCTTCCAGGGTTGGGTCATGACGTCAGTCACTCCGTCTCAGGTGTGCTTCTGTGAGCTACCAGCTGGAGAACTCTCTAGAGCACACGTTAAATTTAATTTGTTTTAGCCACTCCAGCATTGATTTTTTTTGGTTAGGAAAATGCATTCATATGTTCTCATCCAAAGAGAAGCCAGGCTGACCAGGCAGTGTGAGTTTACTTGCTCTTTGACTTGACATGACCACTTTGTCTGATGCACAGTACTATAGACGCACACAACACACTATTAGAATTCTGGAGGTGTGCAGCTCTGTGTGCTACACTTACCTTTAAACCCCCTTATGCACTGGGACACAGATACACCAACATGCTTCAACACAGATATATAAACAGATATATAAGATTAAGGATCAAAGCTGCATGCAATATCTTGAAATCAAATTATGCTGGTTTATCTTTTGTAATTTCAGTATCTCCTCAGCAGTAATTCTACATGCAGTGTTGATTTCTTGTTGCAAATAATAACATGGCTGATGAAATATGTTTGCCACTGCACAGTAAATAATCACATCCCCACTTATGTCCAATGAACAAGTGCTCTGATAAGCCACAGATGCTCCTGTAAGCTGATTACTAAGATAAAACTTTATCTGATCAGGCTAAATCTACCACCAGTGGGAAGCTATGATTCACAATACATTTATTAAATTAAACAAAACTTATTCTTTGTCCATAACAGACAACCCAGTAAAGGTTCAAGCCGCAGTCAGGATTTTTAGGCTTCTTTGGAGATTATATTGCACATCCCAGTGTGTTTCACATCACATTTACTTTGCATATTTCAAACACCTATTAGCCTGTTCACTACATATCTGGTCATTGATGCTGACCTTCAGATTTTTAACAGCAGGCTGCATACATCATTCCTTAGCTTGACCTCTGCATTTCCGCATTATTTAGCTGTACAACACAACCGGACCAGGTTTCAAAATACCTCGATTATGTCAGTCTGGTATCAGCTTTATAGTTCTTTGTGTGTAACATGATATCAGTCTATATTGTGTGTGTGTGTGTTTGTGTTTGTGAGAGAGCGAGAGAGAGAGAGAGAGAGAGAGAGAGAGAGAGAGAGAGAGAGAGAGAGAGAGAAAGAGAGAACATATGCTGGAGAGATCCTTGTTGGTATTACTACTTAATTACAGCAAAAATATAGCTTGGAGACGGAAAGAGGGAAGAAGAAAAAGGAGTGAATAGATAGAGGAAAAAGATGGCGAAAGGAGACAGAGCTGATGTAGGTGATGCAGTCAGTTATGAATCCTACCTCAAACCACTGTCCATGGGACTGCATCTTTAACACCACGCACGGGTCTGGCTTGGACAGTGCGTCTCTGTCTGAGATACCTTTACAGGCCACACGCAGCTCCACTTTGGTCAGACATGGGCTGTTGAAGAGGCCCAGTGTGGTGGCTGCAGACTCATAGATGTTGCTCATTTTGATCTGTGCTCAAGCTGAAATGTGGAGGACAAAGAAGATAAGGAATGAGTGACATGTTGGAAACAGAGCACAGCAGTTTACAGGCTAGTCATGTACTTTACAACCAATATTTAATATCGCTTTAAACAGGCGTGCTACTGTAGTGAATTGCTGCATGGCTGTGATTTAATGCAGGCATGAGGCCACAGGTAGTAATCTCAGGTAATCTAAGGTAATCACAGGTAATATCAGGTAATATCTCTGGAACGTGACTTGAGTCCACCTGCGGCCGATTCAACTGATTGGACAATGATTTAGACAATGTTGTTCAAGAACCCAGTGTCCACTCTAACAGAGCTTCAAAAGTTCTCAACAGAGATGGGAGAACCTGCTGAAAGGTCAACCATGTCCAAAATACTTCATCAATCAGACCTTTGTGGTAGAGAGGCTAGAATGAAGGCACTTAGACGACTCCAAGAGAACAAGGAAGAAGATTCTCTGGTCTGATGAGACAGAAATGGAACTCTGTGCTGAAGTCCAAATGCTACATCTGGCTAATACCAACCTGGTATTATGATGCTTCTCAGTGGCAGTGACAGAGAGACCGGTAAGAATAGAGGGAAGGATGAATGCAGCCAAATATACAGAGATCCTTGAGGAAAACCAACTCCAGCATGCACACAACCTCAGACTGGGGTGAAGGTTCAGTCAGTGTGGATATCATTTCACTTATTAATTCCGGCTCTTATCGAGTACTCATTTTGATTCCAAAAGAGGTCAATTGTTCAGATAGCAAAAATATCTTATCGTAAATAATTATTTTAAGTGTTCACTGAACATTCACACTGTTGTGATGGTAGCCATGCATGCTAGCTCATATCTAAATAAATGGACATACTGTTATATTGATGTGTGTCTTAGTCAGTTAAACAGGTCCTGGCAGATAACTACATACATCTTGCAGCTATACAGGCTTAGTGTGCAATAATAAAGGGTTTTTGCATTTAGTAACCCATAAACATTATGGGTGCCCTTGCCATTTTGCCACTTGATATCGTAAGGAAGCTATGGTTAGCACATAAGGCTGTGACGTACTTTGAGACTGCCTTGCCTTCTTCTGAGGAACAAAGAATTTATTGCTGTTTGCTTTGCACTGAACACTTCCAAAATGGCATTGCCTATGGAGAAAATCTAATGTATAGTACAATATACAGTGTAATCAGCAGTGCACTGAGAGGTTCCTCTGTCTCATTCCTTTGTGCTGAAGAGGCAATATATAGAGTAAGTGCAGCGAGTCCCCCTGGAACCTCCACAGCGTTCCAAGACCTGACCTGAATACTGCACTACGTCAAACGGTCCATTATTCATGTCTTTCAAGAAAGAGCTGGAAGGTTGGAGTTTTTGCTTATATCTAGATTGAGTGCCATTACTGTTTGCCACTGGTGATACTTTTTCATTTCTAAAAGAGAGATTCTCACTGCTACACTTCATGTGCCAGATATTCTCCTGTTCTTCTCCCCTTTCTATACTCGCTAATGTTGAGAATGCAGAAATTGGGAGAATCTCACAACTCAAGCAGCAATATTTGAGTTTCAGATCCAGTTTAGCTTATTTTCTTTTATTCCAAATGGCTGTCAGAGAGCAGAACTGTCAGAAGGCATGCCCTCTGTGGCATCAGGGGGCATGGTCACTAAATGCCACTGAGGCGTGGTTACCTAACTCTACGATTAGACTAATGATTTTTCAAAGATGCCATGCAGTGCAAATTAAACATTATTTGGGTATTCCTCTACACAGGACATGCTGTTTGTTTGGTAGCTTCTTTCAGCAGGTGGTGTAAAAAGAAAAACTTTTTGTTTGTTTTTAAACAGGAGTGGCTAAAAATTACAGTGGGGTGGACAGTGACTTCACTATGGTAAACCACAAAAATTATTCATATATGGATAGGAAGAAAAGACTCAAAATGTAGAGTAAAAAAGAAGTAAATTATTTTGTGTGCCACCTAATGTTAGCTCACTGAAGAAAAGGTTTAATATGAACAGTTGTTTGTCCTCTAGCAAGGCAAACTCGTGTAATTATACAAAGCCCTGAAGTTTTTAATGAACTAACCAAGAACGTTATGTTTTCCATGTGCTTTATTTGTCAATTTGCTTGTTTGTTTAACTGTAAGATGGATTGTACAAAACCTACCAAACCAATTTCCTTGAAACTTGGTGGCAGGGTGTAGTATAGGCCAGGAAAGAACCCATTAAAGTTTGGAGCAGATTTGAGTCACAAGGCAGATCCAAGAATTTGGATCAATGGAAGAATTTGGAACTGTTTACATCTTAAATTCTAATAGATGGCAGGAAAATTCAATAGTGACAAAACATAGCCAGTGTAGAAACATGATGAGTCCCTTGGAAATATACCCATACATATAAAATGGTTGTGGTTGCAGATTTGCATATTGAAGAAGAGTCAACTGTTGTCCTTGGTGGAGGTATGTATAAATTGGAGTGTCCTTCTAGTTGATGTTGCACTAAAAACATTATATAATGAAATGTAGCTAGCTTGAACATTTAGCTATATTAGATTTAATTAGTAAAATTAATAATGAACAGTATTTTCTCACATGTTTGCATTTTTACTGTCTGGTCAAAGGCTTGCAGGATGTTGTTATGCCTTGATGCGCGTAGTTGCAAGGGCCTCATGCACCAAATTTAATGTTACAGTGGCACAAAAACCACCCAGCTTATTACTTACTGAACTTGCTTGCAAACAAGCAAGTTCCATGCTAACCAGCTAAAAGCCACAGACTACAACTGAAATATTGTTACCATCACTTACCTGAGCCTTGCTGAATGGTTTATTTAAAGTAGATGTGTGTTTAGTTTATTGACAATAGCTTATAGTTAGCCTGTTTATTGGATTTGTTAGTGTACAGTAGCTATCATTATGTACCAGTATAACAGTTTAATGTATCCATGCACTTTAACAGTAAAATCAAGCATCAGAGTTTGATAGGCATAGTTACTGTTATGTCTCATTTCAAAACCACATACATTCAGCTCCAGAATTATTGGCATCCTTCAAGAAAAGAAAAGAAAAGATCATACTTGTCCTCTAACTCATTCTCATGAAAGTTTTTTAGATTATAGTATTTCCTATCTAAAATGGATGAAAACAACTTTACATCCTTGGACATTTTTTAAATTGCTCTCAGATACACATTGCTGCCTTGAACCATGCTGTGTCTCCTGAGGTATAAATGTGAAGATATGTGAAATGCCTAATAGGCATCTATCACAATGAGGAAAACAAACATTTATTATAAATAGACAGATGGTTGTTGACTTGCACAAAATTCATCACAATCAGGGCTGTAAGAAAAGAAGTGGTTGTGCAAAAGAAGGTTATGCAAAAGAAGCAACCCATAAACTGCAGTGCCTGAACTTAACCAGCATCTAACTACACTCAGATGTAGTCAGATGAAGTCAGAATCTAATCTTTATGCCATGACTACACAAACTCCAGTGTAGGTTGAAAAATAGAAGCAATAGGACATGAGACACACTGTAAAATATCACATCACATAATTACCTCAAACAAACCCCCCCCAAAAAGATGTAAATTGTATAGGAGAGTCCACAATCACAAAGCTAAGAGTATAAATGAGCATGGAGGAGATCTCACTACAACCGTGTTAGACATCACAGTATGAGACTCAGCGATGTGATTCTCTTCAAGACAGGACTCATATTAATACAGAGGAGAGGAAGGCCAATAATATTTCTACCAGTGATCTTAAAAAATTTGCACTACTTACATAAAGTTTTTGTGTTAAGTAAAAACAAACAAACATGTGCAACACCTCAAAGCTAAAATATTACTAATTACATTATTTGATATGAATGATTTCCATGAAGGCTGGTAATAAACCTGGAGCTGACCGGATTAGAGCTCAGCTCACTTTCAATCACAAATGATTTAATTTCATTTCATTTTAAAAGATAACATCAACCCCCTAGAATATGTGGTATAGAAGATGATGAAATGTCACAGGGAACTGTAGCAGAACCACCTCTAATAATAACCTAAATAAGTAATGTTACTGCTGAGCAAAAGTTGTTCAGCGCAGCTCCAATAAATAGTTATCTACTATTTATTACTGCTTTATGAGAAACCTGAGTTATGAGATTATGTATTCACTGTCATATTTACAGGATTCAAATATGTGCTATTTGGCCCTCTGCTTGGCCCTATTTGCTTTTTTTGTTTGTTTGTTTGTTTGTTTTTATTAGATTATAATCTATAGATTGTAATCTGCCAGATTATAAATCAGATATCATGCTTTAAATGTATTATCCTTTAAAGTGCAGTTCGAGAGGATAAACTTACCACACTGTCAGCGTGCATCAAATAATTCCAAACGAAGACAGAAAAGTTGTTTCGAGCTGAGATGCTGTGAGTGATGTGTGCGTGTGTTCATGTTCCGATAAGAGGCGCGAAGTGCTCCATGAGCATGAGCAGATCCGGACAGCAGCCTGGCGCTCGCCCGCTCGCTCGCTCTCTCTCTCTCTCTCTCTCTCTCTCTCACACACACACACACACACACACACACACACACACACACACACAC
>JAQQZR010001178.1:0-11836 GCA_030068235.1 Notoglanidium macrostoma | reverse complement strand
TATTTTTAATAAATTTGCAAAAATCTCAAGTAAACTTTTTTCACGTTGTCATTATGGGGTGTTGTGTGTAGAATTCTCAGGAAAAAAATGAATTTAATCCATTTTGGAATAAGACTGTAACATAACAAAATGTGGAAAAAGTGATGCGATGTGAATACTTTCCGGATGCACTGTATGGTGCCCGTTTTCATTGTGGCCAGCTAGGTCATTTTATTATACACCCTTATATGTTGATGTGTGTTTTTCCTCACATTTCATTGCTGATACCAAAACTACAAATTCTTTATTAAAAATTCACTCAAAGCACTACTTCCTTAAACAACCATTGAAACACACACGCGCACCATGGTTTGCGTTTATTTTGAATCCATACCCAAAGCAGTCTCCAGGTTGTGTACCAAACCAGATTTTTTAATAATAAAAAACATTAATGAGTAAATAAAAAAATGCTCTTACTGTGAACTACACTCCATGTCCAAAATTATGTGGACACCTGAGTATTGAACATCCATTCTAAAACCATGGGCATTAATATTGGTTTATTCTGCTTCTACAGCTATAGTAGTCTCCATTCTTCTGAAAATGCATTCCACTAGATTTTGGACTGTGGCTGTGGGGATTTGTGCCTATTCAAAAAGAGCACAAGAGGTTGGGCACTGATGTCTGGCAAGGATTTGTTCCAATTAATCCCAAAGTTCAAGGGTTGTTCAAGGGTTTACTTTAGGGCTGTAGGGGTGCAGGCTACTTAAGTTTTTCCACACCAGCCTTGGTAAACCATATCTTTATATACCTATTTGTGTAAAGGGGCACGTCATGCTAGAATAGGTTTGGGCTCTGCCCCTTAAAAGTTCCATTAAAAGGAAATCTTAATGCTACATCATATAAAGACATTTGAGACAATTGTGCGTTTTCAATTTTGTGGAAACAGTTTGAGGAAGACCCAAATATGGGTGTTATGGTGAGGCGTCTACATACTTTTAGCCCTATAATGTACTGAAGAACTGTAATGATAAGAGTACACCCCTGGTTATGACCAGCCTAGGTTTTGAGAATCTGGCCACTGGGAATTTGTTAATATTTAGTAGATATGTAGACATCCCTTGGATGAGTACTATAAGGCATTCAGCATACTTTAGATGATGGAATACCTTCACATATATTCTACTCATACTACCCTTAAAACCTATAAAACTACATGGGTAGTTTAGGCAAAATGTCTTCCAAATTAGAAGCATTTACCACTGCTAGATAATGAAAGGGCAGTCAAGCAATAAAAGTAGCCTGTAGCCTATAAATATATTAGTCAACCATAATTGCAGAAAAAAACAATAAACCTGAAGTAACATTAGATTACAATTATCTGACAATTTCAATTTTATGCAACTAAAAAAAACAGAACCCTTTGAGAAGGGCATGACCGTATGCATTCACAACAAGTTTTATGTCAATTGAATAAAGATTGGCCAAGATATGAGCTCATTTCTTGTTTGGTGGCTTCGCCATCAAATACAATCACAAAACAGGAAATGGCAACATGTTCAGATCTCAGGATCTAAATAGACATGACTTCAAATAATAATCATAATCTTAAATCAAGGATATGAAGAGTAATGACCAATAAAAACGTTTTTTGCTTATCATAGTACGCCCCGAGTGGTAAAATTGGGAATTTTTTTTCTGGTCTCCCTTTTGGCAGGGTCTTTAGTCAGTACACCACGTTTGATGTTGATATATCAAAGACTATGACCTTACTTCCTGTCAAATACGATTGGCTGTGACTGACATATACTTTGGCAAATTGAAAAGCCAAAAAAATTACTTTTGTGAGACTGAAGATCACCTTGTGCAAATTTGGGGAAAATTGGACAAAATATGTGGTTTGTGAAAATTGTAAAGTGTTTTTGAAAAAATCCTAGGGAGGAAAATCCTATATGGCAGAAATTGATATGATGGGGTGCATTGAACTTAGCTTGAGCTAAGGAATACAATGGTATTCAAAAGTTAAATTCATGAATGCACCTGCAGAATTGACCCCATTGGTAGCACTACAGCATTCAAGGTGCATTCTGTCGCTAATCAGTATGCCAAATTTCAAAACTTTTTTGCCATAAAGTTATATGGGCTACCAGACATCCTATACAGAAGGGAAGAGAAAGATTAATAAGAAAAGGTAGAAACACAACAGGTGCCAACACAACTTTGCTTCTTTGCCTTCAATTAAAATACTGTACTGTTATGCAATATCCCTTACTATATATTTTTTTTCCACTGTACACACAAGTTCGGACAAGTTAACTAACCTTTACAAGGTCACAGTTTGCTGTCTTAATAGAAAGAAAACTGTCAGTGTCACAAGCTCAGATTTCTCAGGAAGGGTTCCACTTATAGCTTCATAATTCCTGTCATGATCCGCTCCTCGCAGCACGCACAGCTGTGCTTCTCACATCTCCGCTTCCGCGCTCAAAGCGGAAACGCGCACTTCTGCATTTAAACGGAGATTACACTGACTACAGTTCCCGTGAGCACCTGCTCCCAGCCATGAAGCCAATCAGGTGGATGCACGTGCATCTAATTCATGGACAATTAAGCACTCTGACTTCGCAAAGCATTAGACTAGCCTACCTCTTGTCATTACCAAGCCTTTCATTCTCGTGTTTGCTTTCTGGTTTCTGGACTCTTTCTCTTTTGTGGATTACTGTTTATTGCCTAGCCTGTTTTACTCTGTTTGCTGATTGCTCGACTCGGTTTCTGTTTTATGGATTACTCTCTTGCATGCCGTTTTTGTACCTCTGCCTCAGGTGTTTAAATAAACACATTTATTTTACTGACACCTCCTACCTGCGCTTGTGTCCAACCAAACCCCGACAGCCTGACAATTTCAAGCATGTTTAATTATTTAATTTATAATACAGTTTAACAGCAGTAGTGTTACCAGTAAATGTGTATAATAAAATAACTGTATAATTCCATGAGAAGGAGAAGCACTTCTCAGATCAAAATACACAATCAGCTTATATAAGTGTTTTGTAACCTGTTGTTCCAAAATACATTATGTTATAACCTTTATGGGATCTTTAAATAATATTAAAATATATCAATAATTTTTACACATTTTTGAGGGAAAAATTAGCAGAAAAGTCCTCAAAGTCCTTTAGCCTAATTTATGTAAGTTGAAAGGTAAGTACAAGCAGAAACTTTTAATCACTGTGCAAATGTTGATTTTATATAACATTTATATTATACTTTTTGCCTATTTTCCCAAAATGCATTGTTAATTCTGGAGTTTATTATAATAACTCTGTGAGCATTTTGGTCATGAAAAATTCTCTAACCTCTGCTGTCTCTGTCCCGATTTTCTCTGAATCATAGATGAGGCAGAGGGAGCGACTGCTGCTGTCCATGGCAGACTGAGCTGTGCGCATCACCTCTTGCTCCAACTGCCTCTGGCATCGATCTACTGGGTTCATTGTGCTTTCTTCTTCTTCACCATCATCGAAGTTAAAGCCTCTTGCTGCTGGTGTGGCATGCTCTTCCTCATCATCTGCAAATGGGTTGTGGGAGTTTGGATACATTTCCACCCTCAAGCAAGCCTTGGATATTGTGGAAGTCTATATAAAAAGGAATAGGAAATGGTAAAAATCCTCTTAAGTCTTTGAACTAAATCACAAACATGCACAATGTGTAAATAAGGTGACTGGTCAGTAACCCAGTTCAGTGCTTAGTTACCCATCCTCCATATTAATTTTGTCCACAGCATGTAGAGAATGCCTCCACTGCCAATAAATGCACTTTCAGACAAGAGGAACTTTTCATAGTTCTTAAACCTGTTGGAGAAAGTACTCCCTTTTTTGTATGTTTGCACATCAGGAACTGATGAAATTATTTTTTAGAATGCTGTTTTTAAGGACTTTTCTTCTCCAACATCAGGGTATGTACTTTTGACACAAGCAGTCAGTGCATTGTTTTGTTTTGGTCAGTCAGTGTGCATTACAATAACAGGATAAAGCTTGCATTTGCTTAAAAAAAATCCTCATGATAGCATGTGCTGGTTATCAGACAAAAAACACTGAAACCTGAGGTGGAGTGGTTGGCAAACTAAAGTGAAATTAATAATACGAGTTTATAAGAGTTTGATTTAAACAAAAATACATGTGTGCTGCCTGTATCATTATTCCAACTAAACCATATGGTAGAAAGCTAAACAAAAGAGGAAGGATGCATCGCAAGGGGTGAATACATGACATGGTGGAAATCTCCACTAAAATCACTGAGGGAAAAAAATCACCAGCAATAAATTTTCTAATTGCCATATAGTCCATATGAAAAATCTTTGTATAATTTGTATTAAGCATATGAATCCAGTTTGACTGGAAAAATTTAGTCAGGTACACCCTTACATGTAAAACATTAGCCATGTAAACAAAACCTCTAGGTTAGAATTAAAAAAGATAAATAAACAAACAAACAAACAAGGATAAATGGACAGACAGTAAAGTCCAGACTCTACTAAGCCTATTTGCGATGGAGGAAATTCAATGCTATTTTGATGCAGTTCATATCAATTCAGTGTTCCTACTGGTGGTGCAAATATGAAAAAAGAAAAAAGGCAATTGAAGAAGTGTAGTTCCTCCCTAGAATTTTAGAGAAACTTAAGCACCTAAAGTTTAGTCAGACATTTGACCTTGCTGTAACCATAATAAGGTTATCTGCTGGTTACAATGTTATTTCCATTCTACAAACATTTTACCACTTGTCTTTCAGCTCTCGTCCTAACACACACACACACACACACAGGACTTAAATTACCATGGACAGTCTTGCACTCAAATCTCCCTCAGTGTATCAGCTGAGACAGAACAGACTTTATGTTAAACTATACTGAATTATGTAACTAGTTTTTTTAACCTATAACAGAAGTGTGTTAATTGTAATCGCACGATCCAGTGCCACTCAAATGAGGATGGGTTCCTTTTTGAGTCTGGCTCCTCTCAAGGTTTCTTGCTCTTGTCATCTCAGGGAGTTTTTCTTTGCCACTGTTCTCACAGGTTTGTTCATTAGGGATATATTTATAGATAAATTTAAAGATTCATAAGTTCATATTCAGAATTTATAAACTTCTGTGAAGGCTATTTTGTGACAGTGTTTGTTGTTAAAAGTGCTATACAAATAAAATTGAATTTAATTTAATACAAAGGTAGATTGATGTACTTTTTTGATCAGTTATGAAATTACACTGCACAAAATATTTCCACAGATGCAATTGCAGATCATTAGTTCAAACTATTGTATGCAAGTACAAGTTATTGGGAGGAGTCAGCCTCAGCTGAGAGGAAGTTGGTTCGGAGGGACAGGACTTTCTAGGGTTGATCAAGTTACATCACCATGAACTGAGAGACTGCAGTCCAAGAAAGAAGCCCCAGCTCCAAAACTGATACCTTCAAGCTTGAATAAAGTTTGCAGCAGACCACATGGACAAAGAAAAAGCCTCCTGGAGGAAAGTTTTATGGTCAGATGAGACAAAGATTGAGTTGTTTGGCCACAATGACCTGAGGTACAGAGGAACACCATACCAACTGTTAAGCATGTTTGTGGTAGCAGTGTGCTCTGGGGCTGTTTTGCTGACAGTGTAACTGGTGCATTGTACAAAGTGGATGGAATAATGAAGAACCTCAGAATTCTTCAGGATAAATATCAGCTAGATGGTTGAAATATGGACACAATTGGGTGATCCATCAGAACAATGACAGAACACATCAAAAATGGTTATGGAATGGATAAAGTAGGTTAACATTAAGCTTGAAACAATTCCTGACCTCAACCCTGTTGAAAATATGTGAACTGTGCTTAAATGTCAGGTCCATACCAGGAAAAACACAAGTTTAACCGAACTCTACCAATTCAGCCAAGAAGAGTGATCAAATATCAAAGCTGAAATTTGCTAGAAGATTGCTGATGGCAAACAAAAGCATCTGCTGAAGGTATAACTTGCTAAAGGACATTTAGCCAAATATTAGGTGTGCAGGATGTACATTTTTGACCTGTGCTGATTTCAGAAAACCCAAAACCCAAAATAAATTAAATAAATTAAATCTTGTGAATAGAATTCTTTTTTTTTTCTAGTCTAGTCTGGATTGACTACAAGAAGTGGATACGCATGGATACGAATGCTTGACAATATACAAGGTGCTGATAAGCATCATCAAGAACTTAATGCAGCTGTGGAAGACAACACTGGAAGCCAATTCCAAGGCCATTACACAAGTCACCATAAAGTGCAGTATATATCAAGGTGATGCACTGTCCCTGCTGCTGTTCTGCATAGGCCTGAACCCCCTCAGCCACATCACAAAGAGTGGATATGGATACAAGTTCAGAAGTCGAATAACCATCAGCCACCTCCTGTACATGGATGATATCAAGCTGTATGCTAAGAGTGAAGGAGACATTGACTCACTGATCCACGTCACCAGAATCTACAGTGAGGATATTGGGAGGTCATTCAGACTGGATAAATGCAATGCATGGTGGCTAAGAGAGGGAAAATGATCAGGACTGAGGGATTGGAGTTACCAGAGGGCAAAATAGCAGATATAGAGGACAGCTACAAGTACCTTGGTATCCTACAGACCAATGGGAATCAGGATGAGGTTACAAGGAGATCAGCCACAGCCAAATATCTCCAGAGGGTCAGACAGGTGCTCAGGAGCCAGCTAAATAGTAGAAATAAAATCCAAGCCATCAACATGTATGCCCTAGCAACCATCAGATACCCAGCTGGAATAGTAAACTGGCCACAGGAGGAAATAGACGCCACTGATGTCAAAACACGGAAACTCCTCATGATGCATGGAGGGTACCATCCGAAGTCCAGCTCCCTGAGACTCTGCGAACAACAGACAGAAGGGGGATGAGGATTAGTGTGTCAGAGCCACTATCCAGAATGAAACAAGGAACATCTGTGAATACATCAAGACGATGGTTTCCAGGACGAACTGACAAAAGAGTGTCTCAGGCAGCAGAAGACAGAAGATGATGAGAAGTATGAGAAAGCATCATGGAAGACCAAGCCCCTCCATGGAATGTAACATCTTCCAGTAACACCATGAAGATGGTGTATGAGAAGATCAAGAAGTACCAAGGCCTGAAGGAACAACTGGAACAGATGTGGAGGGATCTGAGGTTGAGGAAGACACGGGAAGGCACACCTCTCACCTCCCACAACAACTGATGTGTACCTTGTTAACCCAGGCGATATGTTTATGTCTCTCGCTCATGTCGCTCATCTAAGCCTGGGGACCCTTACTGGAAGTTCTTACCTTGGCTGGGAATCAAATCCTGGTCCCCTGGTCTGTAGTTTCAAAGGCACAGTGACCAAATGCCTTGACTCCTTGCCCTGATCTCCTTGTTCTAAAGGCAGTGTTGTTAAAAATGTACTATTCAGCTGATAGATATCTATCTAGATCTAAATCTCTCTCTCTCTCTCACTCTCTCTTTCTCTCACACACACACACATATATCCATCCATCATCTATACCACTTTATCCGTCTGGGTCATGGGGGAAGCTGGAGCCAATCCCAGCAGTCATTTACGGGGCGAGAGGCGGGGTACACCCTGGGTAGGTCACCAGTCCACAACAGGACCAATACAGACAAACAGCCACACACACTCTAATTCACACCTATGGGCAATTTAGAGTAGCCAGTTGACCTAATCTGCATGTCGTAGGACTGTGGGAGGAAACCGGAACGCCCGGAGGAAAAACCCTCGCATGCACAGGGAGAACGTGTAAACTTCACACAGAAAGGCACCATGGGTGACCCGGGGATCAAACCCAGGACCTTCTTGCTGTGAGGCGACAGTGCTGACCACTGCACCACCATATATAGATATAGATATAGATAAAGATAGAGATATAAATAGATACATAAATATATAGATAGATAGATATAATGTGAGTGAGTGAGTGATGTTCTATATTTGTCTGTGCCAGGACTGCAGTGTTCCCAATCTGTGCTTGCAGTCTTTCAAGTCCTAGCTGTGAGAGTTGCTTTATTCTATTGATGTTAGGGTATTGGGCCAAAAGCTGCTTCTTAGTCTGTGTGGATGTTGGTCTTCTGGTCATCCATATTCGTAAGTGACACTACATGACACTCCACCAGCAGTCATGACAGCGGCATTCACTGAGCTGAAGATTGAGGCCCAAATACATACAGTCAACCCTGACAGCTCCCTCAGCTAACTGTTAAAGTTCCTTCAGAAGAGATGCTCATGGAAGTTAACAGTGCACTGCTCAATATTCCCACTAAGACCATCATTAAAACCAAAGAGCTCATATATGCCATTGCCACTGTAATCCTATAAATGCTTGGGTACAAGATGAAGACCAAGAATGTAGAGTGACAACCATGAAGAAGGCGGCTGGAAGCCAAGATCAATGAAGTCTGGAGGGACATCAGCCTGCTCACAGAAGTGCAGAAGGGAGTCATGAGACGGTGTTAAGTAATTAGGATATAAAAAAGCTAACTGTATTCTGCTACAGAAAAAAAATTTATAAAGTTAGAGAAAAATAAGACAATCATCTTGCTGATACATTTAGTCATAAAAAGGGATTATTTAGCTGGATTACAATTTAAAAATGCATCATCGATCATAAATGGATAAAAAAATCATAAACAGTCTCAATGTTTAAATCTAGCCTGAAAACCTATATATTTAGCCAAGCTTTTTGTTAATAACCTTTTACTATGTAAAGGTGCAGATCTGGGGGGTTCTCAAGCATTGAGTGTTTTGGTAATCTGGGATGTTTGGACTGATAAGCAGTAAATGACTTACATAATCACATCACCTTGAGTTAGTCTGAGTGTCTCATGTGGTTGACATGAGAACTTACTTAAAAGATTACCTTTTAAATGTCATTAATGTTGTGATTAATGAGTTGCTATTTAATTAAGTAAGTAAAAGTTCTATAGTAGTGCTGTACCTAAAATGCTTCAAACACAATGCCTGTAAAAATTAGCTTTGCTCCAGAGGATGACAAACAGTTCATTAGCTATCGCTCCCCTCCAGTACAGGGTGGTTTTTTTTTTTTGTCGAAGGTCACATGACCAAACCGGAAAAAGGGTCTCATTACATCCGCGAACAACATTAATCAGCCAGTCTTTGTTTGATTCTGGGGAAAAATAAGTGAAAGTGTGACTATGACTGTCTAATAGCTAACAATCAAAATCAGAAATCAGCTAAGGTGAACTAGTTAGCGTTAGCCTGCTAGTGACATGCTGCATTATCTCTGTTCGTGACTACTAATGTTAGCACATACATTAACTCGTTGTCATATATGTATGAGGTAGCATATAGCTTAAACCCCTTATCTATTTTTAGGTTGACCATACGTCCTCTTCCTCCAAAACATGTCCTCTTTTTGAGAACTAAAAAATACATCTGGCCAAGATTTTTAAATCACCAAAAATGTACAAGATTCGGCTTTTCAATTCAATTTATTTGTATAAACAAACAATTTAACAACAGACATCACAAAGAAGCTTCACGGAAGTATATAAATTCTGAATATAATCTTTTGAATTTATAAATTTATCTATATACAGTGGATACATAGTGTACACACCCCTGACAAAATGCAGAGTTTTGTGATGTAAAAAATGAGACCACAATAAATCATTTCCATATTTTTCCACCTTTAATGTGACCTATAGCCTGTACAATTCAATTGAAAAACAAATCTGTTAGGGTAAAAATACAAAAAATAAAAAAACCATACAATAAGATGGTTGCACACGTGTACACACCCTTAATCTAATACATTGTTGAAGCACCTTGTGATTTAATTATAGCACTCACACTTCTTGGATAGGAGTCTATCAACATGGTGATTTACTGTGGTCTCCGGTAGTCGTGTAGCCTAGACAACAGGTCTTTAACGTTAGCCTTAAAATGAAAGAAAAACCACAGATAAATGGAGAGACAGTGACGCAAGAACCTATATGAGAAAGAGGAAATACAATGCGATTTTTACGCCGCTTACGTCACTTCAGTGTTCCTTTTGGCGGTGCGAATGCAAACAGAAAAAAGGCCCTTGAAGGTGTTTAATTCTCGAGGGAGCTCCCCGGGGGGTAATAAGTCCCTAGTAAGTCCCTAGTATTGTTTGAATCTTCAGGCGAATGTGAGTAATCAACATCATGTCAACGTTTGTCAAGACGTGATTTCAACGTCAAGCCAACGTATGATTGCTATATGGGATAGGTGCCCTACCGACTACCTCATGATTTAGGCTACACCTCATGTGGTGACATACACTTCGTGCAACAACTTCTTCCGTGATATTTTCCGACACCAGTTTCAAGAAACAATCTATTTACAGTAATTTAAAAAATACTAAAGATGGAACCTACCGCTTACCGTTGAAGTTACTGTTTTCGCCGCTGCTGCCAGACAGTCCAAAATACTTCCTGTCTTTGCGTTGACGTCAGAAAGGCTGCGCTCCATTACCTTATTTTGCACGCTCCCTCGCTCGCCCTCGCTCCCCAAAGTATAAAGTCCATGAAGCCATCAAGGGGTGATCGAGGCTGCGCCCCATTACCCTTATTGTTGAATTTGAGCTTCATGAACGAGCAAAATAAGGGCTTCGCCCCATTACCCATAGTTGAACGTTGAAAGTTAATGAAGCCATCAAGGGAGTGATCGTTTGAGGGACAGAGGAAGGTAGCGTTAGTGGTATCGGGACACCCTTGTAGCCTTGATGGTCCGCCTGTTATGTACGACGTCATTACCGAAGCAAACGGGGAACCAAGTTTAGAAAGCTCAGCGATCTTAAATGCTTTTAAGTCCACTGTTAAATGTCTCTGAGGCTGTAGTTTGTGTTATTTTAATCAGTATTTGGTAATGTTTTTTTACATACGAGTTGGAAGTATGTTCAGTGGTCATTGCTTTTATGGCATTTTAAAGCCATATTTTGCTTATTTAAGAATTAAAACAAATTTATTTTAAAAAGAAAACGAATTATTTACTCGTTCTTTGTCTGCCTTTCATTAACATACCACTGCGCGAAGACACGTTGAAACGACGTCTTTTCTGGGTCATTTTTGCACGTCCTATTTTGGTCCCCTGAAGGTGCAGACTGTGACGCCAGATGACGTCCTTTTTCCGACGTCTTCCGAACGTCCAGTATTGACGTCCGAGGACCTCCGGATATGGGCTAATTCTAGTCCAAATGAGGTCGTTGTGGACGTCTTTTCTACGTAAAATTATAACTCATTTAAGTCATCGTTTTTATAGGACTACTGTTTCTAGGCTCCAAGCATAACTGCAGTGCCGTTTCAGAAGGTGGCACACTGTTCCAGTTTATTTTCCCTCAGCAGCAGATATCTGGAAACATACAAAGGTGTAAAGCATTCCCAGTTCAAATCTTCTACAGGAAAATCAACTGGTACAGTTAACAGGTCATCCACCTTCTGGAACTACAGTTATACACATTACGGTTACACACAACATGCTTAACAAATAAATCACAATTCAATCCCCACTCATTTCCTTCCATTTTCATTTTTATTTATCACTGGCAACTGCCAACCAACCAGTAACCCATAAAAACAACCCATAAAACAACGCATCTTAAAATCTTATTAATTGTTATTATAAAGTGGACTTCTGATAGTTTAAAAAAAAAACACACACACACACACCTTGCTTTGGTTTAAGTGCTATATTTAACATGTGCTAATTTGAGCATGGGGTAAAAATTCAGTCCTGAGAGACGGAGACGGCAGTTTCAGAGACGGCTCCACCTCCACGTCTCTGTGGCGCATGTTTAAGATGCTCCGA
>JAQQZR010001177.1:0-11838 GCA_030068235.1 Notoglanidium macrostoma | reverse complement strand
TCCATCAGTAGCAATGGAAACAACATGCTTCAGGTCTATCCCTCTGTCTGTCAACATCTGCATTACTGCTTCATAAATATCATCCCATCTTGTGTGCCCGTGGAGGGCTATGAGACCAATTCATCAAAAAATCTAACAAAGACCATCAGTATGGCATTGTTTGTGATATCTGTTGATTCAGCCACAGCCAGTGAAATGAATTCGACCCTTTTAGCAGCACTGCTAAGTTGGTCAAGTAAATAATTTGCAAGTACTTCAGTTCTTCTTGCTGCAGTGGAATCTGACAATGGTATTTTGTTTATTTTCGGTGTTATTTCATCCCTTTGAGTCCCCTCCAACATAACATTCAGAACTTCATTCATACATTCTCTGACTATTTCAGCATCAGAGAAAGGCTTTTTGCATTTTCCTAAGACCCATGACACTAGCAGTGACGCCTCCCTTGCCCGCTCTTGTGCAGTAGCTGACATAACTATTATACTGCTGGTAGCTTTGTATGATGATTTAAGCTGGTTTATTTTTGTGTTCCTAACCTCTTTGTTCTGGGGATAATTTTGTTCAAAATGTGCATGTTTCGTGTCATAGTGACGCTTCACATTAGCACTTTTGACAATGGCTACCGTCTCGTTGCAAATTAAACACATTGGTTTTGTGCTTCCCTCAGGGAGTATGAATGCATATTTGTCACTCCACTCAATCTTAAACTCACGGTTCTCAGAGTCAACTTTTCTCTTCTTGCTCATGGCCAGTTTTGAGCACGCCATGTCACATTCAGAATAAAAAATGCAAGATAATTGACTTGACTGTCTACATCTGCAGCTCCCAAAAAAGTGAAATGATTCAGCACGACTTGTATACAAACTTTCGGGTGTGAGTGAGTGACGTTGCCGTAGTGATGATGCTGTACGCCTTCTTTGATTGGGTCTGAACCTGAACGAAGATGGGTGGAATGGCATCGCTTAAAAAAGCACCGAATCATTGATAATAATCGATTGGATGATTTTTATTTTTATTTTTCAGATTTTCGTGTCGGTCCGAATTGAACTTTGTCTGGATCCGTATCCGGACCGGGGTTGAGTACCCCGGATTTACAGTATATTCCTTATTAACCTTCTAATCTTCCCTTTGGATCTCTGAATTAGCCTGATATTTTTAATATTTGATCTAGCACATATTTTGAATTGTTGCATGTTTTTAACATCTTCCTCATCTATGATTATCCCACTAAAACATCAATGTAAGATTTAGTGACAGAGATAGCTGTTGCTAAATCTGTTATATGAACTTGTATATGTGTAAGTATAACTGCAGAAAAATAACTGCTATGCTCTGCACACACTCAGCTCTTGAAAGGAAAGAAAGGAACAGATTTAAATGGATTTTGCAGCAGGATGTCTAACCACGACTCACCCCCGTACGAATGGTCACTGAAAATAACAGGCATACTCTATATAGTGTCACAATCTTAGTGTCATGATTATGAAAATTAGCTTCAGAATAAACAGTTGCTAAATTGCACTTTGTTTTACTTGATTGTAATAGACCCACTTAACTCTAATATAGAAAAGTGAAATGATATATATATACATGTAAAGAATGTCGTTAATTTGTAGTTGTGTGTACATTCACAGTAGAAAAGTATCAGTATTCCAATTAGCTTACTGAGTAAGACTTTGGATCCACATCCAGTGTCAGTCAGATCAGATCAGATCCTGGATATTTAAATAAACATTATTATATTATTGAAATAAAATGAATCTTTAAAGCATGTTATAAAAGGGATGAAATATTGTACAGCTCTGAAGCAAAGCCAGATAGCTTTTTATCTCCACCTTATGACCTTAAAAACTTCAAACTGAAGTACTTTTTACTGTAATTACAGTTGACAGACATGTATTCTTACTCTTAGTATATTCTGAAATTTTATGCCACACTACTTCTCTAGCACAGTTAAGGGGGAAAAAGGAGGAAGTTTTTAGCTGTATACTTTAACTGTTTTCTTAAACAGTATATTACACTGAGCATTAGTCTAAGGATGCAAGAATAAGCAAGCTATTTATTATAAAGTTACACTATAAAGAAGTTTGGAAAGCTTGTAAGCCCACCCTTGGACTTAAAAAAAAAAAAAAACAATTCACTGATTTTTCAAACTTTTATTACAAGAAAATATAAGAAATACTTAAAACAAATATAACAGTGTAACAATATAAATTCTAAGTGCAATTTAATGAATGCATGCACCTAAGTATAAGTTTTATCAAAATAACCACCCCTTGCCTTTATCACAGCAGCACAGATTCACTTCACGTTATTTCCAACAATTGCTTCAAAATCGTTTTTGGAAATAGCATGTGTTCAAACCCTACCAGCACCTTTTCAAGCATGCAAACTGTTCTCATTTGCGGGATGCTCATTTCATTTCAAATTTGTCGGTCTAGCTTGTCTCATGCCAGCTCAATGGGAGAAAGATCTGGAGATTGGGGAGGCCAAGACCTTATTCTCAAACCTTTTTGCTTTTTTTGGACTGGATATGATTCAGGCACAAATTTGAAGAATGCTTGGGATCATTATCCTTTTTCATTAAATGAAAAAATTCATTTTTGTCCACTCGTAAAACTCTATTAAATTCTCCTGATCTTCCTCCCCAGAACTCCCCCATACCATCACCGATCCACCTCCATGTTTCACTGTAGGATCAACACATTCTGTGCTTGCATTATCCCCCATCTGACACCTGACATAAACAAAAATTCTGATTTATCAGTTGTGATACGGTGCAACAGAAGATTGAAACAAGCAGACTGAGCATTAAACCTCTCACAAACATCTGGGACGAGGCAGACAGGCGGCCATCGTTTGGTTAAGTAAGACACAATCAAGAGAGGCCAAGAGCCAATCAAGTTCTGCCATTAGTAAATAGAACACAATGTGAATGTCAATATACTCAAGACAGACCTGATATGTCTTCTTCAAGACCAACAGCCTTTGTGACCAAATAATGTTACTAAATATAAAATATTGAGAACCAGTCAGTTACATTTGTTTTAAGTATTTCTAATATTTTCTTGTAATAAAAGTTTGACAAATCAGTGTATCTATTTATTTATTTATTTATTTATTATTAAACTAGATACAGTGTTTGAAAGAAAGTGCTTGGAACTGTGTTCATGTTTTAATTAGGAACAGTTAGATGTAAGTACTTTTTAGGACATATTTAGTAATAAATTGTAGCAGGAAGCTAACTAGGCTTAAAAATATAAGCAGACAGAAAAGAGTATCATCATTTATAAAAAATAACTAATATCACATACAAAAAATATAAACTTTTACATTTTTACTTTTACAAAATATTAATATGAAAAAATATTTAAAAAACAACACAAGAAACTGTTCTGATGTAAAGCATTTTATTCTATAATGACCTGTCATGTGTACTTATTATATTGTGCTACTTTGTCTTACTTATAGTCTTTGCACATCGTGTTTCGTATGCTCTCTGTACTTTAGGTTCTTTGTACAGAATGTCATGTTTCCAGGAATTTCTTAGAAAGTTCAGCTGAAATATATGTTCTGTTAAATAATATTAATTAGCATGTGTAGTTGTATTAATTGTACAGTTGTAAAATGATGAAGCTGTTTGTATTTATAAAAATATTTAACTTAATTCTTCAAAAGTATTTCACATGTTCATGATGTACCATGGCATACTGCTATCTGCAACTCGCAACTCTCCTTCATATATTTTATTTAATTTATTCTTAATTTATCATTATATGTCTTTAACTATGCATCACCTAATATTTGTTTCTAACTAATAAAATGCACAGTTCAATGTATTTTTTATTATTTAGCATTTCATTTATTTATGAAGAAATGATGACCTATGACAAACGTATATGAAAAAACCTATGTTTGAGCAACTTGCTCTTTGATAAATTTTATTTATTTATTTATTTATTTATTTATTTAGAAAGCACTATATTGTACATTTGTATTAGTGTGCATTGGGTGGTCAAGGGACTTGCTCTAGGGCCCAACTCTGAATCTAAAGCAGTCCTGTGATTTAAACTCTCACATTCTAGTCACGAAAAATACTGATCTAGCACTGCCTATGTTGGGCTGAATTCAGGTGAGGAGACAGCAGCATCAGGGGAAGGGTATGCGCTGACTTGTCTATCAAGTCAGAGAGCTGGTATGTGTTTTTTTTTTCTTGCATTGAGTTTGTGTGTGTGTGTGTGTGTGTGTGTCTACATTAGTTAATTTCTAATATCACTAAAACCAGAAACTGCCACTGGTGACAAGAAATTATATGAGATCACACAATGATGTTGCTAATGTTAGGCATTTACTATATGTAATTTATAATGTACTTTGCTATTTAAAAACCTTTCATGGTACCTTGTTCCCTCCAGGCAACATGAAAAATTTTGGCTTACTGCAAAAAAAAAAAAAAAAAAAAAAAAACAGCAACCAATTTTAAAAGCAGACGATCCAATATTAACCAATAGAAATGCTAACTTATATATGATCCACTGGCAGCCAATGTCAATCTTCTTTCAGCATGTTTGCATATGTATTACAGTACTGTATTTTATTTGTAAGTTGAGAAGTATTTTGAATAAACTTATATCAGATGAATCTAAATGTGTGTTCATGTTGCCCTGAGGAAACAACATACCATAATGGAATCACACAAGGCCATAACAAACATATTATCTAGTTATAGCATTATTGCATTTGCAAAGCAACATGGTTAGAATAATCTAAGTGTCTTTGCACTTTTCATGAATTACCCATTTGTTTGTTTTTAAATAATTTATATATGGGTATTTTTTTCAGATATTATGTTAGAAATATTAAACACTAATCAATTATGTATGAAATGAATGCTTCTTTGTTCTACTGTACTTGTAGAGGTAGCACTTAGTGATGATTTGTGATGAGGAAGGTGATGAACAACCCTTCATGTTCAAAGGTAGAGTGAGCATGATGATGAGGGTGCAAATGAAAGTATAGTGATGTTATTAAGTCGACAGGGAGAATGTGTGAATGAGGAAGACATGACGGACCTCTTTCTGGACCTTCCTGCTCCATTCTGATGTCCTACTTCTGGTTGGAGTCATCCCTTGAAAACCATTTGCTCCTGTTGAGGATGGCACCATATGAACTGCCTCAACATACACCTAGAACTGTGAAGATGGTGCCTTAGAGGGTTAACAAATATGAAATGTGGATTTTTATGCACAGATCTATATAGTTTCTGTCTCCCTTAAGGTGTGAATTGGGGGCAGGGCTTACTAAAATATATTGAAGGCTCTGAACTCACCCAGGTTCTGAACTCAAATGCTATCATGTGCACTTTTAAATTAATTGGAGAATATTTGGGTTAATAACAGGTCTGCAAGTCATCTCATCATGTAACCCTACCCCCTGCCCACTGAATCTTATCCCTTTCACAATGCCCAGATCATTACTCAAGACCTTATCCCCTTCATCACCACTATCATCAATATCTCCATAACATCTTTTCATGTTCCAACAGCATTCAAAAGAGCTAGGGTTATCCCCATCCTGAAAAAAAAAACATTCTGGACCCCTCAGACATCAGCATCTACCAACCTGTATCACTTCTGAATGACGTAATAGCGGCGCGACCGTGGTCGCGGCTCGCAGCGGCCACTCCGGTTCTGAAACTTGTGCCTTTTTGTTTTGTTTTGTTTTCTTGGCGTGTCTCCGGCGGCACATGGACACCAAGTGAACGGTGTTCGTGTCTATCCGCGAGAAACATTATTGGATATAAAGAAATACTTAAAAAACCGACCTACAAGAAAGACCTATTGGAAGTGCTTTGCGTCCTCGGGTTGCTATGGAGACCAGGCCTCCAGTTCTTGGTGTGGCCTGATGCCGGCGGCCGGGGGGGTTCGCCGAGAGTGATGTGCTGGGAGTGGTGTGCCAAGAAGCGGTGTGCCGAGAGAGCGGTGTGCCGAGAAGCGGTGTGCCGAGAGCGGTGTGCCGAGAGCGGTGTGTGAGGAAGCGGAAGTGCGGCGAGCCGGCCCCTAACAATCAAAATACTTTCAAACGTCTCTTTATTTATTATCGTAGTGCACATTCCCCCCCAGCGTTAAAAAGCTTGTATGTAGCACCTTGGTCCTGGAGAAATGCTGTCTCCTCTCACTGTACACTGTATTACATGTATATGGTTGAAATGACAATAAAAGCCACTTGACTTGACTTCTCTCTTTTCTTTCTAAAATCCTTGAATGCACTGTCTGCAATCAACGGTCTCTCTATCTCTCACAGAACAACATCCAGGGTCCTAATCAGTCTGGTTTCAAAGTGGCACATTCCACAGAGACTGTCCTTTTGGCTGACACCGAGAAGCTACATGCTGCTAGATCAGCCAAACTGTCGTCAGTCCTCATCCTCCTCGAACTTTCAGCAGCGTTTGACACAGTCAACCACAAGACTCTCTTGTCTATCCTTATGAGTCTTGGAATTCGTGGCTCAGCATGGCAATGGCTCGCATCCTACCTAGAAGGCCGGCCATATCAAGAGATGTGGAAGTGAACCACATCTACTCCATGCAGGCTCTCCACTGGTTTCTCTTGGACTTCAGTACTCGGTCCTCTTCTGGTTTCCTTCTATACTAGATCTCTTGGTGAGGTCATATCCTCACATGGGTCTCTCACCCGTGCTATGCAGACAACACAACTTATCTTCTCCTTTCTCTGTATGTCTGACAGATATCTTACCCTACAATCTCAACCCCAGCAAAACTGAACTGCTATTCATCCCAGCTGATTCATCCCCACATCAGGATCTTGTGATCTCCCTGGACAACTCTCTCTGATCTCTTCTTCGGTCACCGCACATAACCTTGGGGTAACTATGGACAATCACCTGTCCTTTTCCACTGATATTGCTAATCTTTCTTACTCATGTCGATTTCTCCTGTATAACATCAGAAGGATCCATCCATTTCTTTCCACACAGGCCACTCAGGTTCTTGTTCAGTCCCTTGTCATCTCAAGACTAGACTACTGTAATGCACTCCTAGCAGGTTTGCTTCTGAGTGCCATTCGACCTCTGCAACTGATACAGAATGAAGATGCACGACTCGTTTTCAACCTTCCCAAATTCTCCCACACCAAACCATTGCTACACTCCCTCAAATGGCTTCCTGTAGCTGCCTGCATAAGATTCAAAATACTAATTCTTGTCTACAAAGCCAAAAATGGACAAGTATTCTCCTACCTCAAACACTCATCACACCAGCACTGCACCGCCCTCCTTCCGATCCTCCAGCACTCCTCAACTGGTTTCACCATCTCTCAAGGTACAAGGAAGACATGCATTTAGACTCTTCTCTGTTTTGGCACATAGGTGGTGGAATGAAGTTCCCCTAGATGTCTGAACAGCTGAGTCGCTGGGCGTCTTCAAACGATGACTAAAGACCTAGCTCTTTCATAATACTTGGACTAGCACTTTCACTATTTATTCTTACATTAAAAAAAAAAAGCTTTCTGCATGCTTTATTCTGTATTACCTGCCAACAGAGTTTTTAGACTGATGTTATTCTTAGCTTGGGTCCTAGTGAACCGGTATCAGAATGTATTTACTGGTAAAGACTTCAAAGCACTTATGTAAGTTGCTCTGGATAAGGGCGTCTGCCAAATGCAATAAATGTACATGTATAAAGAGACATGTTGATATTCATTGTAAAGTCTTTGGATACTTAATAGACCCAGTTGCCCCAAGACATATCCTATAACGACTGCCTTATTTTATGTAGAAAGTTTACTGAAGTGAACTAAATATTGCAGGGAACCCCAGAAAATATTTTTGGAATATATTTGAGCAGAGTAGATATTTTTTAAGCTCAGCTCATGCTATGTCATGGTTTGGGAGGGATAATGAGTCACATTAAGGTTTTCATAACTGACATTATTTTATATATTATATAACAAAACCCAGACTTCAGCATTATTATAAGTAAGTTTCACCCAAAAAAATTGTTTGCACTTGAAAAAGAAAAAACAAATAAGGAAAATAGCAAACACCTGCATCAACCAAAGCTTCCCATAAATGAGTAGAATTAAGCCTGCAGTGAACAATATGAACCAAGTCCTTAATAAACATAATTATGGTTGATAAGTGGGAAAGTTCAGAACTAAACCTGAATACCAAGTTACACCTGGAGTTCAGTAAATGATCAACATTCATGTGGACTTTATTTTCAGCCATGGACTGAATAAATATTAACCAATCTAGTTGTATTTCATTGACATTTAAACAAACATCAGTTAATATGTGTTGACTTACTTTGATACTTTACTTATGGTTTGTTAACGCTAACTAATGTAGTAAATAATGGTAATTAAGAATAGAAAAATTTCACTTCATATCTATTATTGGGGTTTGAAGGCCCTGGCCTTCAATGTGATGTACTCCTGTAATTATTATCACTAAGATATATATATATATATATATATATATATATATACACTGCTCTATACAGTATATAAACTGCTGCATCTGTTGAGCGGGATGGTTCAGAGCCCTGCTCAGGACACGCTGAGGGAAATATTAAAATGTGGCCATGATGGAACTAAAACGAGGGAACAATTTATTAAAACATGACCACGATTAACGTTAAATGAGGGAACGTATATATCGTGGGCACGGATTAATAAAACGTGATCACGATATTTTTTCTTTTCGTCTCCTGAACAGCTCCGTAGTGTTCATTACAGTTAGCAGTGCTGTTTATGGCCTACATGCATTTGGCAGAGTGTTAATTATGTCGCCGTTGCTTAGTATTGCTACTACTAGATTTCATGCTGGTTCACTCATGGACACACTCCTGCATCAGTATGGAATAATATTAGCCTAAACATCGAAAACACAACATGGCCCTAGTGCTTGATAACATCAATTTTCATTCCATATACTTAGACTTTCATTCCATATATTCAGGTTTCATTCCATATATTCAGACTTGTCAGTCATTATATATATGTCTTATTTCCTAAACAGCTTGCCATAATAAATAAATAAATATATATATACAAATAACATTTTGCTCACAGTTTATTCATGAAAGCTGAGAAAACCAGATTCCACTGCTCTACCTTTCAGTACTTCATTTTTAATGATTACATTATGAGCTAATATTGGAGCCATACCTTATATAGTGCATCAGAAAAGGCTATGGCCATGTGGACTAATTCTGGATTTAATGTAAGAGACATATATGTATATATATTACAGTCATTGATATAAAACTACATAATTATAACTATATATATATATATATATCAACAGTCATTGATATATAGGTATATATCAATGACTGTAATATATATACATATATGTCTCTTACACTAAATCCAGAATTAGTCCACATGGCCATAGCCTTTCCTGATGCACTATATAAGGTATGGCTCCAATATTAGCTCATAATGTAATCATTAAAAATGAAGTACTGAAAGGTAGAGCAGTGGAATCTGGTTTTCTCAGCTTTCATGAATAAACTGTGAGCAAAATGTTATTTGTGGATTATAACATATTGGGCATGTTTGTGGAAATTGGCTGGGTATATAAAAAAATGATCCAAGCTTACAATCACTGACCTGCCAATTAAGTCCCGAAGGACATTGTTAGCAAATGACCAAAAAACTGATGGGGGGGTGGTCAAGCCATATGACTAGGCAGGGCATCCCCTGAAAATTATATGCAAATCCAAGATTCAGTGTAATAAATAAATTAATAAGTGTCCTGTAATAAAAAATAGCATTTGATAGACAGGTGTCAGAGGATACAAGTTCAGTGACTGATAGAAATCTAAATGAATAGGCTTGCTGACTATGTAATAGTTTAATCTTTTGTTTATTTTACCCTGTTTACAAAAAAAAATAAATCAGGATTAAGAGCTTAACAATTTTAATTGGTCTGGCATATTGTATTTAATACCATTCATTAACAATCAGGAATGTATAATATTAGGATTACCATATTATTAATAATAGAATGCTACTAAAACAGCTTTAGCTTTAGTATTTTTATGAACATACTTTAATGTACCCAAAATAACGATTCTTCAATTTACAGAAACATATTCCTTTATACAATCATATTTTAATAATTGTGGCAAGAACATACAATATCACATTAGTGCATACTATATATACATCCTTCATAATGACATCCAGGCAAATTCAAATGACTTACATGGATTTAAAACCAAAACATAGAAAATAATCTCATTTCATATGTGTGACCACAGCCCTGACCTTGGGACATATATATATATAATAGAAGCCATACATACACTACATATTTATACTCACTAATCAAAGATAACATTATAAAAATTATAATTGCAACTTCAACAAGACGTTTCCTCTAAAACACAAAATATAATGAATGACATGCTTTCAAAACTAACCGGCAAAGCTGGCTTGTGGTTATGCACTAAATCAGTCCAGAAGGTTAATAGCTTAGGGCATAGCAGGTGGAACAAATGATGTCAATTAAGATAGCCATTGATTTTATTAGTGTCTAGTATGTAATTTGAGTCTGCACAATTGCTACAGAATAATTCATTAATAGCTCTCTCTCAATCAATTTTAAGTGAATCGTTTTCAATTATAGTGGAGAAAGATATTCAGTAGAAATGGCTCATATATCCATTTTAAACCACACTTACATGTTCTGTAGACCAGTGGTGGGAGCTTGTCTATAATTCCAGTCTCAGAATTATGCAAGAAAAGCACACATTCAATTATTCAAATATTATTTCAATTATTCAAGACATTGTATGGCAACAAAATCTTGGCTTACTCACTAATATGTTCTTTAAATAGCAGAGTGAAAATGTTACTAACTAGGCTGCCATTTTTCTTTTCACCTTTATAAAATACCATCAATGTGCTCTGCAGCTAATGTGAAAACAAACTTCTGAATTTCACATTCAGGCACATTATTTATTACCTGTTATTTTTTAGCAACGTGTTATTACTGATTAGAGAGAATAGTGCCATTTATAATATATCAGAATTCAGTATATATTAATATAAAATGTAGAAACTGAAACACTAATCCAATATTAGTATATGTCACCTAAGCTGACATTTGATAAAATATGGTGAAACCTTCGCTAATGTTTCTGTTATAAAAACTTGTGAAAGAGGTCTTTTTTCATATTGTAGGCTACTGGGAAAGGGCACCTCTATTTAGAGAGCAAAAAATATGAAATTGTTGGGAAAGTTAGTTCATGTTCCACTTAGTTGTCTTATAAGCAACACTGACTTGTTGTTTAACTGCTATTGGTCATATAGGTTTCTGCCATTTCCTGCCAGTGAGCCTGTACAGTACTTGTTCAGTCCCTTATTTTCTCAAGATCTGGGCTAGTGCAAGCCTTTCATGGTTGATATTCCCTTATGAACCTTCAGACCTCTGCAACAGATCCAGAAAGCAGTTGTATGCCCTATTTTGAACCTCCTCATCACCTCTTGCTGTCTCATCACTGGCTTAAGAACACCGATGCTTGCCTACAAAGCCAAAAATGGGCCAACTCTCAACTACCTGAAAACTCTGATCCCACCTTGTTCTGAACAATATTCTATTTAAGTGTTGTAAATCTTTCTGGAAAACCATAAAAATACAGCAGTTTCAACAAAAGTATGATAACTGAAGTATCAGGAGACCAAGAGACAGGGTGTGATGAAAGAGATGTTTTATTGCATGCATACAAACATGAGGCGGTTAGCACTGTCGCCTCACAGCAAGAAGGTCCTGTGTTCGATCCCCGGGTCACCCAGGGTGCCTTTCTGTGTG
>JAQQZR010001176.1:0-11838 GCA_030068235.1 Notoglanidium macrostoma | reverse complement strand
AGGCAAGAAATTCCACTAATAACCTTTTAACAAGGCACACCTGTTCACTGAAAAGCATTCCAGGTGACTACTTCATGTAACTGGTTAAGATAATGCCGATTTTGTATTAAATTTTTTTTTTTTATATATTTTTTTGTTTACTACATAATTCTGTATATGCTTCATAGTTTGAGGTATTCAGTATTGTTTTACAATGTAGAAAACAAAAAAAAGAAAAGCCTATGAAAGAGAAGGGGTGTGTGTATGTATGTGTATATATATATATATATATATATTAGTGTGTGTGTGTATGTATATGTGGAAAAAAATGCATTCAATTAAGAGAGTAATTATACCATTCTCAGCATTTACCATGTATGATAAATACAGTGGGGCAAAAAAGTATTTAGTCAGCCACCAATTGTGCAAGTTCTCCCACTTAAAATTATGAGAGAGGCCTGTAATTTTCATCAAAGTTGTATACAACAAAAATATCTATACAAAAAGCAAACAGGTTGGATTCAAATGGCCTGGTTTTATTTATTTTTATTGATTGATTTATTCTGTCCTTCATTTTATAGTTTCATTTATTCATAAATTTATATAGTATTAATTATGTCAGCATTGGACCACCATAATTGCTCCTTTATGAATTGGGAGCTGAGGAGCTGAGTGAGTGTTTCCCCTCCCCTACTGGAACATCATTTTCCCCAGCAGCACTCCTTTTTTCTCTCTCACAGCTCTGTTTGAGTTAGAGGAGCAGCAGCAGTTCACAGGAATACACCTTTTTCTTTTAGGTAAGTTATGTTTTTATCTCTTCATACAGTTACATTTCTGTTGTAGTTTAAAATGTTTAAAAAGACATTCAGTTAAGTTCTACAGTCTAATGATAATACAGCTAGCTAGCAGCTAATTAGCGGTTAGCCCTAAGATTAAATCTAAATGCTAGCTAATCTTATTTGGCTAGATGCACAAATTGAGGGTTGGTTAAATAAAATGTTTACAAGATGTTAAAAAGAAAAAGATGAATATAAGAACAGAACATAGCAGAGAGTATGACTGCTGTATGGGGACAATAAATTAAATATTTGCCTTGTTTTGTGTTTTTTGGCATCAGTTAAATAGCATGTTTTTTTAATGATAGTGAAATTGAGGATGAGGCAATCTCTTCACTTCCAGCAGATGCAGAGGTACAATCAGGATGGAAGCACCTTTCAACAAAAATCACTGTTTTATATTCAAAATAGATAATTTCATAAATCATGTAGATCTGATGAGTTTTTGAAATGGAGGGGCTGTCTGGGTTGTAAGGACAAAGGGAATTAAATGAGATCCATGCCGCCTTAGTTGTCAAAAAAAAAAAAAGCATGAGTGAGATGTCTCACGATGGGGATGCACCCCTATATTAACAGAACATTTTATACTATTACACCAGCCCTGAATGGATGGTAGTCCTGATGTCTACGTCATGGCCCTGCACCTTTATATATGACTGGTGCAGCGTTCCAGGTTACCAAATGTATAGGAACAGTGGCACAGATTTTGTAATTTTGCCACTGTACACAACCACAATGGATTTGAAATGAAGCCATCAATTTGTGAATGAAATGTAGACTTTCAGCATCAATTCAAGGGGTTTAACAAAAAATGTTGTGATAATCGTTTAGGAATTACAGCCATATTTTACATGGTCCCTCCATTTTTACAGGCTCAAAAGTAACTGAACAAATTTACATCATTATAAATATAAGCATCATGTTTAATATTTGGATGCAAATCAACCACAGCCTAAAGTCTGGAGCCCATGGGCATCACCAAATGCTGCGTTTCATCCCTTGAGATGCTTTGACCTGCCTTTACTTCAGCTGCCTTCAGTTGCTGCTTGTTAATAGGTCTTTCTGCCTTCAGTTTTTTCCTCAGTAATTGAAAATCTTGCTCAGTTGGGTTGGCTGACTCGGCCATTTAAGAACATTAAATTTTTTTGCCTTTAGAAGCTCTAGGGTTTCTTTCACGGTATGTTTTGGGTCATTATCCATCTGTACTGTGAAGCACTGTCCTATCAGTTTTGCAGCATTTTACTGAGCAGAAAGTATAGCTCTATAGAAAGTATAGCCACACATGCTCATGTCCAAAATGTTTGTCAAATGATGTGGCATGCTTTGGATCATGAGCCAACATACTCTTCCCATCATTACGGTATGAGTTAATCATGGTTTCCCCTGTCCAAATAATCTCATTCCAGAACTTGGCAGGATTTCTAGCAAAGTCTAGTCAGGCCTTTCTCTTCTGGAGTGTTATTAGTCCTTCGCATCTTGAGATAAACCCTCTGTATTTACATTCCTGAAGGTGTCTCTTGATTGTAGACTTTGTCAGTGATATTCCTACTTCTTTGAGTGTGTTCTTCACTTGGCTAGATGTTGTGGGTTTTTTCCCACCAAGGAAAGAATTCTATGATCGACCATATTAGTTGTCTTCCATGGTCTTTCAGGCCTTTTGGTGTTGCTGAGCTCACCAGTGAATTCCTGCTTTTTAAGAATTTACCAAATTGTTGATTTGGCCACTCCTAAATTTTCTGCCTTTTTTTTTTTTTTGACAGGTCTGCTTTGTTTTTGTTTTTTTTCAGCCTAATGGTCTACTCCTTCATTTGCATTGTTGCTTCTTTGGACTGCATATTGAGAGTTCCATGAACATCTGCCAAATGCAGATTCAAATCTGGGAATCAACTTCAGACCTTTAAAATTAAGGAGATAAAAAGAAATAACAAGGAGACATACCATAACAAGCCATGAAATGGCTCATTAGTTAACTGCGCCATTAAATTTGAGCCTGTGAAAATGGATGGACTGTGTAAAAATATCTGTTATTCCTAAAGGGTTAAAGAAATATTTTTGTCTATACTTCAGTCATATCTTGAAGGCTTATTTTTGAATGCATTGTGATGGTGTACAGAGGCAAAATCACAAAAATTGTTTTGCTATTTCAATACTTTTGGAGGGGACTCTATAACTGCATTTAGACAATTCGTAATTAAAATTTTTTTTTTTTTACTGTATATTTACATTTCAATTGTTGCTTTCTTTCTTAGATGCTCTGACAAAAGGCAACTGGACCATAGCATCTAAAGTGGGATGGGGAAGGAATAGAAGGACCAGAAGATAAATCACAAACATCTACTTGTATCCCTGCATGGACTGGTTTATATTTATTCTGTTCTAATTTGGTTGTATTTGGCCATTGTTCTGTTTTGTAAAAAGCATTTTATTCAGTATGCTCAATTTTTAACATACATACATACACATATGTGTGTGTGTGTGTGTGTGTGTGTGTGTGTGTGTATATATATGTATATATATATATATATATATATATATATAAAATTCATATTCATATATTCTTTTTCTCTTTTAACCTGGCTGTGAATAAATGTAAGTATTCAAAACTTATGACTCTTAGTTTATTACTTCAAGTAAAGGACCAAACTAATTTAATTCATTTATTTGTTGAGTGCCAACAGACACTGGAGCACTTTGCCCTCACAGTTTTCCCCAGTGTGCCCTACTGTGCCCACAGTGTTCCCACAATGTGCCCACAATATGCCCAATGTGCCTACAGTGTGCCCACAGTTCCAGCATTGGGGCCTGTTTTGGCATTGGCCACTAAAGGCAGCACAATGGGAGGCATGTGTGGGCTCCAAAAAACAAGGTAACTGTGTTCCGTTATAGTTACAGAAAATTTGTAATTAAATTACTGATACATTTAGTAAAAATGGGGATTGTTTACAGGATTACAATTTTATGAAGTGCATAAGGGCTGCAACGACTAATCAACAAAATCAATAAAAATTGATGATAAATATAACTGCCAATAATTTCTTTATATAATTACTTTGAATAATTAATTGGAAAGAAATTATTATTAGACTGCGTTATGAAGCACACTGCACATGTGCTATGTCACTTCATGAAAAAAAAAAAACATTTGAGTGAAATAGAGGAGTAGAAACTTCAGTAGGACTTTCTCTACGATATGAGACTCTTTACAGTACACTGCCCTACTGGCCTCATGATGTAACATGTATTTTACTGTGAGTAAATTTTTCTTAAGCATCAAGTGGCTGCTGACTCAGTTAGAAAAAAGATAACCTAGCCTAGTTTTCTGACCTTGCTTTCAGTTCACAAGTCAATCCCAAAACGAATAGATTCACTAATCTTGGGCATTGAAAACTAAGAATCAAATGCAAATCTTTGGACTCGATTCCGCACACTGAAAATGAGTCGCCTCACACTCACACACAGTAAGCAAAATGATCTTGGCATCGGAGAGTTTCAGTGAGTGAAACAGGCAGCGGATATTTATTTTATCTTTATTTTGAATTTGTCTGTTCAAAATTGGAACAAATCATGGCTTGAAATACAGACATACAGCTGTAAAAAGTGTGGTAAGTGATTAAAAAAAGTGATGAGCAGTAAATGATGTAGACAACACCCAGTCACCTTGAGTTAGTCTGAATGTATGTTCAGTACCATTCATATATAATGCTTATACTGAATGATTATCACCATTCCTTTGGTCAACATAAGCACTTGATAATCTGTCACAGCATGAGAATATTGTCTGATAAATGTCACTAATCTTGTATAATTATTGAACTGCTTTTTAATTAAGACTAGTTAAGAAAAAGGTCTGTGGTAGTGCTGATTTAATTGCTGCTAATAAATATTTTAAATAAATAACTTTTGTATATAATATTTACAAAAAGGTAAAACCAATTGAATAATCAAGGAAAGATTATTCAGTTAATGCCCTAAAAATAATCAAATAAAAAAATTATATATGTAAATAATAAATCTGTAGTTGCAGACCTAAATAAGAATGATATGTTACATGCACATGTGTACACAGCACTTTATGAGTTTCATATCACCACACTGGTCAAGTGAAGTAAAACTCAAGTGAAACCACAGCTAGTCTTACAGTCACCAGTTCATTATTATGACCTCTGGTGGAAAAATAAATGTGTTCACTGAGTGGAAATTACACCATTATTTTGTCTTTAACTCAGAAAAGGGGAACAACATTACAGTACCATGCAAATTATGCCCTTCTGCCGAGAAAATGCTGTTATCGATATATTTGGTATTTATGTAATCTAAAAGTAACAGAAAGTAATCAGTTACTCAGTTTTCAGTTTTTACATTACTTTAATTTTGTGGTAATTAGATTAAGTTACTGAGTACATTTTGTAGCACATATTTAGTAATTGTATCGGAATACATTTTTAAAGTAACTCTCCCAACCCTGGTTATTTATTATGTTTATTTATTAATTCAACATGCTGTTATGAAACTCTTACATTGCCTTCATTAAGGTAGTTACTACAATACATGACACGAAGAAGCGCTGTAGTATTTTCATGTGCTCTGGCTTTTATCACCATACCAACATTTACTGTGGTTGTCCAGCATCCCTCCTGGGTGAATAGGCTACCATCCTCAACATCTAATACTGTTGACCAGCATCCAATCACCAGCATCCCATGCTGGTTTCTGGTTGCTGGTGACCAGCATACCAGCACCAAAACACAACATATGCTGGTATTTCTAGAATGACCAGCATGCATTATGCTGTTTATGCTCGTAACCACTTATTCTGGTCTATGCTAGGTTTTTTTCAGCAGGATTGTCAGCTAGACCTTATAAAACACTAAACTTTAAAAAAAATAAAACATTTTAGATAATTGAGTTAATTCAGTTCAACATTAGGTATATAGTGCTTTTAACAATGAACAAAATTAAGGTTTAAATCCTTAACCATGGTGGCTCTTCCATAGGGCCAGTTCCTCAATTTATATTAGAAATTCAACAAATATTAATCTCCTCTTGATTCATAACACCCCACACTTTAAATTCAGTTGACATTCAGCGCCTGCCCCACTTGGCTTCCATAGTTATTGCTATTAGTGGTCATGTTGAAAACTCTCAACTGCAAGTGGTTACTGAAGATAAATGATAGAATTAGAGCTTCAGCAACTGGTCAGCATAACTGATTATGTCAATTTTGATCAATGGAAGTGGATTTTTTTACATTCATTACATAATTTTCGTAACCAACAACAGAAACATTTTTTCACGTAAGGGTCCATATTCCTGTGTGAATGTAATAGAAGAGAGAGGCCATTGGGGACATCAGCAGCAGGGTTGGTGGCTGCAGTAGTAGTGCAAAACTTGCTATTTCATAACATAGGACTGTGCATTAAACTGTTTTCAGTTGACCTAACACTGTAATTCTGTTTTAGAGAAACCAATAAACAGACCAACTGATTTCACAGGCAACATATTGACTTAAAAGAAGCAAAATGGATCCATTACATTGAAAGAAGAAAAGGAGTATAAAGTTTAGTATCAAGTACAGGTGAACTTTTAAGGTGCACTATGCAGGATTCAACCACCTGGATGCCTCTCCCTTACCCCTCCCTTTCCAAGTGCATATTTGAACCTACGAAAGCTGCCTGGTGCCTGTTCATGCATTCACAGTCCCTTCCTTTTTCTGTGCTAAAATAATAAGTATGAACTTTCATTTTTAAAAATTTGGGTTCTCAAACTTGTTAGCCAGCTCCAGTAAACACTGATTCCTCTTTTTGCATCTTCCTTGTCTTCCTTTATTCTTTGTTGTCCTTCTGTTGCTTCTTTCCTGCCACTTGTAAAAATCCACAATGCGGAAGGCACTCTAGGGCAGGGGTGGGCAACCCGAGCCATGGATAGCTGGTGTGGGTGGAGGTTTTTGGGGTCTCCTCTTTTTCCTACACACCTACAGCACCATGGAAGAAATTACATATAACAAATGTGACTGATGGTGGCAACAAGAAAGGAGTCAAAAGATGTATTACTATAATACCTAATACTGATAGTTTTGTTCAAATAAATAAGAGCATAGTAAAATGAACAGTAAACATAATGGGAGTAAACTCAAGGTTGATAAGTAAAATTTACTAAACTTTTGATGTTCTAGCATCACATTACATTGAATGGATATATTAATTGATGATGATTGGCTGTAAACTTTGACTATTTACAAGGGTGTAACTGAAATACTTCAAAAGGTGAAAAGTATGTGGTATGGGTGTGCATATGTGTACACTCAGTTCCCTGTTTATGTGGTACATCTAATTGGCTATTTATTCAGGTAGCCTTATACTGTAGCCTATACGCTATATGGCCAAACGTATGTAGATACCTGACCATCACATCATTTTGTGGACTTTACCCAAACTGTAGCAACAAAGTTGGAAGCACACAATAGTTAAAAAATTCTTCATATGCTGTAGCAGAAATATTTCCTTTAACTGGATATTAGGGCCATTGGCCAAACATGTTCCCCTTGTGCACAAAGCAAGGTCCATAAGATCATGGTTTGCCAAGGTTGGTTTGGAAGCACCTAAGTTGCCTTCACGGAGCCCTGAACTCAGTCTCGCTGAACAGCCTGCACACCAGTCCTTCCCACCTGACATCCGTGCCCATAATATGCTTACACATGAATGGGCACAATCCTCATAGCCATGTTCCAAAATGTATTGGAAAGCCTTCCCTGTGGAGTCTTTTATAGCAGCAATGAGGAAACCATGTCCATATTAATGGCCATGGCTTTGGAATGTGATGTTCAACAAGTACATATGTATATGATGATCATGTGTCCACATACTTTTGGTCATATTGTGTAGATTCACTTTGTTTGTATACATTCTGTCCAAAAATGCAGAAAAATTAACAGTTCTACCATTTGCATTTGAAAGTGTAATAACATTACTGGCTATGCAGTCGGGAACTGTGGCAATCACAAAAACTCAACAGGGTGGTGGATTTTTAAAGGAGACCTGCCGTGAAATTGTTTTTGAAATAAGATACGTCAATGTGTCTTGTGACATAGTAGTACTTTCAAAGTTGGTTGTTACCTTCCTAGTCTGTAATGGCCATAGAAAGAAAATAGACAGGGTGAACAGGCCACTTAGAAAAGCCTTTTGTTAGTATGGAGTGCACAGTGCATACAGCCCCCACCATTAACATACAAATAGCAATCTGAATCAAGAAGATGGGGTGGAGTCATCTACACATAGTTATTTAGCAAACCACAACTGGGGCTCAGTGTTAGTGAAGTGACAAGTTGCACAAGCTATGTAATGATTATATGTACAGTGGCATGCAAAAGTTTGGGCACCCTTGCTTAAAATGACTCTTACTGTGAGTAGTTAAGTAAGTAGAAGATGAAATGATGGAATTAAAAATGTAATTTTGCATCATCTTTACCCCTTTAGTGATCAATTAATCTACTGCTAACATAACTATTCACTGTAACAGACATTTTAAGCAAGGGTGCCCAAACGTTTGCATGTCACTATATATATAGTTTTGGGAATTCGATTTTTAAAGTTTAAAATAATGACTATGTTTACTATCACAGTCATGTCTAGTATGGTACATAGCTCAATAAAACAGGATTTAAAGGTAAATTTAAAATTACCTTTCTAGAACGGCCATCTGCAGTCTTGTGCTGTGTCTCAATTTGTGTACTTCTGTTAGTATACGTCCATCCTAATACATAAGTTTATATTCAGAATTTATATACTTTTGTGAAGCTGCTTTGTGACAATGTCTGTTGTTAAAAGCGCTATACAAATAAAATTGAATTTAATTGAATTGAATTGTAGTACATTGTGCATACTTTGTACTTTCTTGCGTAGTCCATGAAATTCGACAGGGTATTGTTTGGTGACTCGTTGTTTGGTGGTCTTGTAACCATGTGCAGAAGATTGAGGGAGGTATGGCTAAAGGGTTGTATTTTAGCCAGAAAGCTTCTTTTGAGGGTCCCTAACAAGACCAAAAAGCTTGCACGGATCAAAGACCACAGAAACTGGTAGGTACAAGACTGGTGTAAAGTTCTGTGGACTAATGAAACGAAGTTTGAAATCTATGATTCCTCATGTAGGTGGTATGTGTCCCGTCGTAATACTGAGTGTCTAGAATTTTACTAGTCTAGAAGATAGTGAGTAACTGAGTATAGAAGAAAGTGAGTGAGAAAAACTTAGAAAAATAGAAAAACTTTTTAGAAAGTGTATATATATATATATATCAAATCACTTTGTCACATCACATTACTAGTACATTGGTACCGTACATATGAGTGAAATTCTTGTGTGCAAGCTTCACAAGCAATAATGGTCTACAAAATATAAGAAATAAGGAAATAAATATGCACATAAATAAATATGCACATGAATAGGTGTGAATACAAGGCATATGTATTCATATGCATGTATTACTATATGTACAAGATATAAGAAATGAATGTCTGTAATAGATATAAATACAAAATATATATATATATATATATATATATATATACATATACACATGTGTATGTGTGTGTGTGTGTGTGTGTGTGTGTGTGTGTGTATGTGCATATATATAAACAAATACTGAATGTCTGCAATGAATGTTGTGCAAAAAAGCAATTATGTGCAGTATGGAGTGCAAAGTGACATAGTGTTGATAAAGTGACAGTAGAGTGTCTATGAAGTATTAGTGGACAGTGTTCAGCAGTCTGATGGCCTTATGGAAAAAGCTGTCCCTCAGCCTGTTGGTTCGGGACAAGATACTGCAATACCTCCTGCCTGACAGAAGTGGTTTGAACAGATTGTGATTGGGGTGACTGGAGTCTTTGATGATCCTCCCCGCTTTCCTCAGGCACCGCTTCCTGTAGATGTCCTGGAGGGAGGGAAGCTCACCTCCAATCATCCTCTCAGAACACCGCACCACTCTCTGCAGAGCTTTGCGGTTGTAGGTAGTGCAGGTAGTGATGCATCCTGTGAGGATGCTCTCAATGGCACAACAGTAGAAGGTCTTGAGGATGCGGGGGCTCATGCCGAATCTCTTCAGTCTCCTGAGAAAGAAGAGACGCTGCTGCGCCTTCTTCACTTTTTTGTCTTTGTGAACTGACCATTTGAGATCCTCCGCTAAATGTACACCCAGGAAACAGAAGCTGCTCACTTTCTCCACAGCAGCACCCTTGATGGTGATGGGGGTATGTGCTCCTCCACACCTCTGGAAGTCCACTATCATCTGTTTGGTTTTTTTTGACATTGAGGGTGAGATGATTCTCCTGGCACCAATGCGTCAGGGTGCTGACATCCTCCCTATATGCCGTCTCATTGCCATTGGTGATAAGACCCACCAATGTTGTGTCATCCGCAAACTTCACAATGATGTTTTAGCTGCTAGTGGCCATGCAGTCGTAGGTGTAGAGTGAGTACAGGAGAGGGCTCAGTACACACCCCTGTGGAGCGCCAGTGTTCATTGTGATAGAGGATGAGCTGATGTTGCCCAAT
This sequence comes from Notoglanidium macrostoma, assembly GCA_030068235.1. Lineage (NCBI taxonomy): Eukaryota > Metazoa > Chordata > Actinopteri > Siluriformes > Auchenoglanididae > Notoglanidium > Notoglanidium macrostoma. Next base: position 1,481 of record JAQQZR010001176.1, on the reverse strand, counting down.
CTGACCATCTGGCGTCTGTCAGACAAGAAATCGAGGATCCAGCTGCAGAGAGAGCTGCTCAGTCCTAGGTCCTGCAGTTACCTGTCCAGCCTCGGGGGAACGATGGTATTGAATGCTGAACTGTAATCTACAAACAGCATTCTCACATTCATATCTCTCTTCTCCAGGTGGGAGAGGGCAGTATGTAGTGTCAGGGCTATAGCATCATCAGTGGACCTGTTGTGGTGGTGTGCGTACTGTAGAGGGTCTAGTGAGTCCGGTAGTGCAGTGCAAATGAAGTTCCTGACCAGCCTGTCAAAGCATTTGCTCACGATGGGGGTCAGGGTTACCAGTCACCAGTCGTTCAGGGATGTGATGGTGGAGGATTTGGGTACAGGGACGATGGTCGCCATTTTTAAGAAGGCTGGGACTACAGACATGGAGAGGGAGAGGTTGAAGATATTCATGAAACTCCAGCCAGCTGAGCCACACATGATTTAAGGACACGGCCGGGGATTTCGTCAGGGCCAGCGGCTTTGCGTGCGTTCACCTGTCTGAAGCACTTCCGTACATCCTCTTCAGACACAGTGTGTGCACTGACGTCATCGGAGATGCATACGCTGTCCAGTCTTGTGGTGTTTACTGTGTCGAATCTAGCGGAAAATACGTTTAGATCCTCACACAGAGAGGCCATGGTCTGCGGTGTGCTGGTTTTTCCTCTGAAGAGCGAACAGGAACAGGACCGGGCTCTGTGAGAGCGACATTGGCTGGAACAGAAGCGAGCTCTTTGAGAGAGACTGTGACTGGAGTTGCTTCTGACCCTTGTTTCAGACCTGGGTTCAGGCATATTTTTTGTCACAGGCTCTGGCGAAGGTGTTGCCCCCGGTGCGGTTTTGGACTCTGGTGTGGACTTGGACTTGGACTCTGGTGTGGACTTGGACTCTGGCTCTGGTGTGGACTTGGACTCTGGCGTGAACTTGGGCGTGGTAACCTCCTTTTTGGACATTTGAGGGGGCTTAGGAGCGATGGCCTCTTCTTTGGCCATTAGAGGGAGCTTAGGAACAGTTGCCTCATTCTTTGCCTGTGGAGGGGGCTCTGGAGCGGCTGCCTCTTCTTTGGCCTTTTGAGGGGGCTTGAGAGTGGAAGCCTCTTTTCTGGCCACTTGAGGGAGCTCAGGAGTGGTCGCCTTATTCGTTGCCTCTGGAGGAGGCTCTGGAGCAGTTGCGTCCTTTTTTGCCTCTGGAGGGGGCTATGGAGCAATTGCCTCCTGGCTAAAGGCATCATAAAACCACCCAAGTGATTCACCAAAGTCTTTAGGGTTTTGTAGATTGGGATGCTGGATGCTGACGAGGTTCTCGGCATACAGTTGTGCTTGAAAGTATGTGAACCCTTTAGAATTTTCTATATTCCTATATAAATATACCAAAAACATCATCAGATTTTCACACAAGTCCTAAAAGTAGATAAAGAGAACCCAGTCAAACAAATGAGACGAAAATATT
>JAQQZR010001175.1:0-11845 GCA_030068235.1 Notoglanidium macrostoma | reverse complement strand
AGAGGAAGACCCAACATCTCAATATAGAGGAAGACCCAATATCTCAGTAAAGAGGAAGACCCAATATCTCAGTATAGTAAAAGACCCAACATCTCAGTATAGAGTAAGACCCAACATCTCAGTATAGAGGAAGAACCAACATGTCAGTATAGAGGAAGACCCAATATCTCAGTATAGTAAATAAATGTAGAGTAAGACTCAACATCTCAATAAAGAGGAAGACCCAATATCGCAGTATAGAAGAAGACCCAACGTAGCAGTATAGAAGAAGACCCAATATCTCATTACAAAGGAAGATCCAACATCTCAGTATAGAGGAAGACCCAACATGTCAGTATAGAGGAAGACCCAACATGTCAGTATAGAGGAAGACCCAACATGTCAGTATAGAGGAAGACCCAACATCTCTGTATAGAGGAAGACCCAACATCTCAGTATAGAGGAAGACCCAATATCTCATTAAAGAGCAAGACCCAACATCTCAGAATAGAGGAAGAACCAATATCTCAGTATAGTAAAAGTCCCTACATCTCAGTATAGAGGAAAACCCAATATCTCAGTATAGTAAAAGACCCAACATCTCAGTATTGTAAATAAGTGTAGAGTAAGATTCAATATCTCAGTATAGAGGAAGACTCAATATCTCAGTATAGAGGAAGACCCAACATCTCAGTATAGTAAAAGACCCAACATCTCAGTATAGGGGAAGACCCAACATCTCAGTATCGAGGAAGACCCAATATCACAGTATAGAAGAAGACCCAACATAGCAGTATAGAAGAAGACCCAATATCTCATTACAGAGGAAGACCCAACATCTCAGTATAGAGGAAGACCCAACATGTCAGTATAGAGGAAGACCCAACATGTCAGTATAGAGGAAGACCCAATATCTCAGAATAGTAAAAGACCCAACATCTCAGTATAGAGGAAGACCCAACATCTCAGTAAAGAGGAAGACCCAACATCTCAGTAAAGAGGAAGACCCAACATCTCAGAATAGAGGAAGAACCAATATCTCAGTATAGTAAAAGTCACTACATCTCAGTATAGAGGAAGACCCAATATCTCAGTATAGAGGAAGACCCAACATCTCAATATAAAGGAAGACCCAATATCTCAGTATAGTAAAAAAGTATAGAGTAAGACCCAACATCTCAGTATAGAGGAAGAACCAATATCTCAGTATAGTAAAAGACCCAACATCTCATTATAGAGGAAGACCCAATATCACAATATAGAGGAAGACCCAATATCTCAGTAAAGAGGAAGACCTAATACCTCAGTATAGAGGAAGACCCAACATCTCAGTATAGTAAATAAGTGTAGAGTAAGACTCAATATCTCAGTATAGAGGAAGACTCAATATCTCAGTATAGAGGAAGACCCAATATCTCAGTATAGTAAAAGAGCCAACATCTCAGTATAGAGGAAGACCTAACATCTCAGTATAATAAAAGAGCCAACATCTCAGTATAGAGGAAGACCTAACATCTCAGTATAGAGGAAGACCCAATATCTCAGTATAGAGGAAGACCCAACATCTCAGTATAGAGGAAGACTCAATATCTCAGTATAGAGGAAGACCCAATATCTCAGTATAGTAAAAGTGCCAACATCTCAGTATAATAAAATAGCTAACATCTCAATATAGAGGAAGACCCAACATCTCAGTATAGTAAAAGAGCCAACATCTCAGTATAATAAAAGAGCCAACATCTCAGTATAGAGGAAGACCTAACATCTCAGTATAGAGGAAGACCCAATATCTCAGTATAGAGGAAGACCCAATATCTCAGTAAAGAGGAAGACCCAATATCTCAGTATAGACGAAGACCCAATATCTCAGTATAGTAAAATTGTATAGAGGAAGACCCAACATCTCAGTTTAGTAAGAAAGTATAGAGGAAGACCCAATATCTCAGTATTGAGGACGACCCAACATCTCAGAATAGAGGAAGACCCAACATCTCAGTATAGAGGAATGCCCAACATCTCAGTATAGAGGAAGATCCAACATCTCAATATAGAGGAAGAATCAATATCTCAGTAAAGAGGAAGTCCCAACATCTCAGTATAGAGGAAGACCCAACATCTCAATATAGAGGAAGACCCAATATCTCAGTAAAGAGGAAGACCCAATATCTCAGTATAGAGGAAGACCCAATATCTCAGTATAGAGGAAGAACCAACATCTCAGTATAGAGGAAGACCCAACCACAACAAGGACAAACAGATTCAAGAGCAGTTTTTTTCCCAAAAGCCATAACCACTCTAAACTCACACATGCACTTACTACTGTCGTGGAAATCTTTAAACAGACACAGACCGAGCCTTTTAATCGTCCGTGAAGAACTTCTTTTATTCAGGAGATTAGAAATGACAAATGATAGAAAGTTTAGAAGATGAGAGCGCTGAGCTCTCCTTCTCACATATGAGCATCTATAGATTTTCCACCATGCCCTCACAGAAAAACATTTGAAACAGGGGTCACAGCCCTAGTATGTACAAGTAAGAAGTGAACAGCCTTTAGCAGAAGGCCATGTTAACACAGGAAGCACCTGTTCTGCTAGTCTTGCAGGACAGCAGAAGTGTCAAAAGGCAGACAGCTACTTCTGCTCTTCTTGGAGAAGAGCAGAAGTACAAAAGGTCAATGTTTCTTTGCACAACAAGAGCTACATATTTTGTTCACTTTAGTAATACAAACTGATTAATGTTACATTTTTTATAAATTTCCATTACATTTTCCCCCTTTTATCCTTAAAGATAACTCAACAAGAGAAATTTAACAAGAGATAATAAAACGGAGGAGTTTTATACATCAGTAAAGACAATCCACAGCGGTTCAAGTTAATACATCATAAACACATCTCTCCTTAAGAAATAAACTTAAGCTATTCTTTGTGAGGTACAGCCCCTAGAATTAATGCAAGCTGACATATAGTTCAAGAGTGGTCATCGTCCCTTCTTTCTTTTGTTTTATTTACACCTTTTCAATGTCTTCATCAGCAAATGGAGGCGTATATTCTTCATGGGGGTTGGGAGGCCAGTCCGGGAGGTTTTCTAGATCTATCTTCACCAGTTGTTATCCTCGGAACTGAGTTACCATCATCCACTGGCAGCATTATAGCAGCCACGGAGCCAGAAGGAGAAACAGTAGAATTACCACCACCACTGGGATCAAGGAATACGCCCAAGCCGCCCAGCCACCCTAAATGCCATATCCCCAGTCTCCCCATGTGTTAGTTCCATGTTCATCCATATGTAGCTGTTCAGCAACATCCTTCCTTTTACTAATCATGCTGATGGAGATGTTATCATGCTGTGCATCATTGTTGGGCATATAGATACAACATTCTTCGCCAATCATCGTGCACACCCCCCTTCCTTTGCTAGGAGGATGTCTAGTACCAATCTGTTTTGTGTCGTCATGAGTCGCAGAGCAGTTAGTTCACCATGCATGGGTTCCAAGGTTGCTACGGTAAGGTTTATGAAGGTAGCCAATCGATAATGCGTGACCTCTAATTGGTTCCACAGCTGGGTAATGCCATATTGGGGAAATAATGCATGGCCAAACTTTGACAATTTCGACCTTAATTGGTGTTCCAGTGGTGGGAAGCCGTCATCATCCTCATTAATGTTTCGTTTGCGGCTTGTTAAAATAGTGTTATTCAGGTACAGAATTGTCACCGGAACCTTTAGCTGGGTTATAGTGCATCTCCCAGTCCATTACACCGGTAAGTAAAAATACACAGTTTCTCCGCAAACCCATTACCACTCGAGCACTAGGAGACTCCCCAACCACGTTGGATGGATAACACTACAATTGGAATGGATACAGGTGTAGGTCGCATCATATGGGCCGTATGTCGTCTGACATTCAGTTTCAGGGATCTCCCCCAGATGTCAGGGCGATATCGTGGTGCTGCCTGACTTGTAACTTGTTTCATTGCGAGTCCAGCATACCTTGTATAGGTGTGCAGGGATTTGCGCTCTCATACCTGTGTTCCAATTTCCAAATTGGTTAGGCTGTAGATGAAAACAGCCTAAGGTGCCCATGGCACATGTCTTCTTCAGCCAACTCTTGTGTTCACCCTTGGCGGATGGCATTGAGGAACCATGTGCTATTCCTTACTGCTGAAAGGGCTTGTGATTTGTTGGCAGAGATGGGAATGGCCGTAAACGTTTCCAGCACTTGCTGGGTGGTAGGAACAATGTTGTCTCAGATCAATTCCTAAGTATGTGCCAATCTGCCTTTACTTTACTACTCAAGATTACTAGACAATACTTCTTCCCCTCACTAGGTGTCAATTCAATAAAATCCATCTGTAAGTGTTCAAATGGTTGTTGTGGCATAGGGTGTGCTGCTTATTCCATTTTCTTACCACGCCCTACATTGTGTTCTGCACAGATAATGCAACGCTCACAAAAATTTTGAGAGTAGTTTGAGAATCCCTTAGTACACCACCTTTTATTATCCTCTGCTATCATTCCCCCTTTTGACATATGGGTCTTCCCATGTGTCAACATGCGGTTTTCCTTTAATTCAGCTGCTGCTGTGAAGTTTGCATATTGCCAGTATAGGTTTGCGGTGACTGCGATGGGATGGTGAGGCTGGGTTGTCTCTTTTTCTTGTATTGCTACCCACAGGCCCTACCCGACTAGATCAAGAAGTGTTATTCCCGCCATCATCGCTATCACACACAGACATTTGCGAGGCATTGTTTAGCAGTGGTCTAGCTTCACCTTCTGGAAAGCAAGATTTGCACTGTGGAAAGAAGCCAAAAAGTCGGCAAAATAACTTCACTGGGGCCTACGATTTGGGCATACGGTTTTCACCAGGTAACCCTTTATCTTTCTTGACAGTTGTTGGTGCTCCGAGTGCAGGCACTGCCCTTACGCACTCCTCCCACCTCACTGAGACGCCGGGATACCTGGAAAGAGAGCCCCTGTCCACGAGGTCCTCAGTTTGTCTTTGATTATATCAGCCCTGTCTGTATGAGTGTGTGTCACTTCTGTTTGGACCCACCTGGTACCTCGGAATTGGTCTTCTATTGGATCACGAGTGACCACAGAGAGGATTGCTAATATCATATATGTTCTAGATTCGTAGGCTCTTTCCAGGGGTGTCTCTTAATGAGTATGTCTTTGACTACCACTACGGGTCTGCTGTGTGAGTTGTTTTCCTTCACAGCCACCAGTGCTGATTGACAAGTGTCAATCTCGCTGAGTGATACTGGTTTTAGGTGTAGTGCTGCTTCCTCTCTCAGGAGCCTGCAAACAGCATCCCACATTTTCATTCCCTACTCGTCAGAGGGGGGAATTGGTTCAGGGCTCAGTCCTTCCTTCTCTGGTTGTTCTGTTGGCTCTGGAACTCGTCTACAGTGGCTAGAGTGAACCCATGTCACCCTTCCTGTCGTTTTCACAGCCGTGTGAGTGGTGAGAAGCACCTGAAATGATCCCGTCCACCTGGGGTGGTTCCACTTAGTCCCTCTGTGGTCCTTGACCACAACCCAGTCACCTGGCTGGAGATCGTGCAACGATTCTTCTGCTGGTGTTGGAAGAGCGTCCTTCACCTGCCTATGGATAGAAAATAAAGCAAACAACAAGGTTGCACAGTAATTCAACATCATTTCATCACATAATGCCGTGTCAAGAGAAGGAGGCACCACGGGCCCAACTCCCGTGTATGGTGGTCGCCCGAACAGAATTTCAAATGGGCTGAGGCTGTGTTTTGGTCTTATGCAGATCCTCATTTGTGTAAGTGCCAATGGAAGGACATTTGTTTCAGCACACGCTTTACTCCGTTTATTTTTCAGAGTGCCATTTTCTCTTTCTACTGCTCCAGCACTTGCTGGGTGGTAGAAACAATGTTGTCTCAGATCAATTCCTAAGTATGTGCCAATCTGCCTTTACTTTACTACTCAAGATTATTAGACAATACTTCTTCCCCTCACTAGGTGTCAATTCAATAAAATCCATCTGTAAGTGTTCAAATGGTTGTTGTGGCATAGGGTGTGCTGCTTATTCCATTTTCTTACCACGCCCTACATTGTGTTCTGCACAGATAACGCAACGCTCACAAAAATTTTGAGAGTAGTTTGAGAATCCCTTACTACACCACCTTTTATTATCCTCTGTATATCATTCCCCCTTTTGACATATGGGTCTTCCCATGTGTCAACTTAGCATACTAGGGGAACATGTACATAGGTAAGCAGGGACGACCCTGTGGGCACGTCCAAACATTCTTTTCTCCTGGTGTAGCTCTGTGCTGCAGCTCAGTCAACTGCAGTGAGGGGGTGACAGGAAGTTGTAAGCAAATGTGATTAGAGGTTTGTGGTTCACCGGCTGCCGCCTGCTTTGCAGCTGCTTCTGCTCGCACGTTGCCTAGAGAAACAGGGTCCTGGTTATTAGTATGAGCAGAGCACTTGCACACAGCAATTCCCCTTGGGAGTAGAATTGCCTCGAGGAGGTCAGACAGAAGCTGATGGTGTGCAATGTACGTTCCTGAACTGGTCAAAAATTTCCTGTGATGCCAGATCTTACCAAAATCATGCACAACTCCAAATGCATAACAGCTGTCTGCGTAAATGGTCACTGTTTTGTCTGCTGCCAATTTACATGCCTCTATAAGGGCACAGAGTTCAGCTGCCTGAGCTGAGTAATTAGAAGGCAGTGTAATATTTTTCAGGATCTCATACTGTGTCACTACTGCACATCCCACCCTGTTCGTGCCTGTGTCTGGGTCTCTACATGCAGAGCCATCCACAAAGAGGATTAGCTCCGGGTTTTGCAGCGGTTCATCTTTCAAATCAACCCAAGGGGAGCAAGATTCATTAGTTAGTACCACACAGTCATGTGGTTCGTCATCCTCCTCTGTTGGGAGAAGAGTGGCTGGATTAAGCACAGTACAACGCTTGATTATAATATTAGGCATGTCTAACAGTACTGTGTTATACTTTAACCACCTCTGTGTTCACAGGTGTGATGTCATTTTTTCCAGCAGGAGGAAGGAGACAGCGTGTGGGACCAAGAGAGTGAGATCAGTATACCCTGCTATGTCCCTGGAACAGGAGACAGCTTTTTCTGCAGCGGCCACCGCCCTCAAGCACAGTGGGAGTCCTGCAGCCACAGGATCTAATTTAGCTGAAAAATAGCCCACTGGTCTCAGCTTGTCTCTGTGCTTCTGCAAAAGAACAGATGGCATACATCCTTTTTTCTCATCAACAGTTTGCACAAAAGGTTTTTGTGGATCAGGCAAACCTAATGTTGGAACGGTTTGTAAGGCCAATTTTAGGTGTACTCTGCCTCATTCGTCCATGTAACATGTGAGTGTGTATTCAGCCGTGATAAGTACACTATTTCTCTCAATGGAGCTTCCATTGACGAGTAGTTAGGAATGAAATCCCGGGAGTAGCCACACATTCCCAAAAAGGAAAGCACCTGTTTCTTAGTTACAGGCTTCGGAATTGTCTGTATTGCTGCAACTGGATCTGTGGACAGAGTTTTGCCATTTTCAGTTATGTCATGACCCAAAAAGTGCACTTGTTGTTGAACAAACTGTAATTTGGACTGGCTCACTTTATGCCCTTCCTGGGCTAGGTGCTTTAGCAATAGAATGGTGTCATTTTCACACTGTTCTTTGGTCGGGGAACATATCAACCAATCATCCACATAACAGAGGGTGGAGCCTGGTGTTAATGTCAGGGGGGCTAAACTATCCCTCAGATATTGATTATAGATTGTCAGTGACTCACAGTAGCCCTGACAGTCTAGTGAATGTGTATGTCTTACCATCGAATTGGAATGCAAACCAGTACTGGCTATCTGGATGAACTGGGATACTGAAGAAAGTGTTAGCCAGATCAACAACTGAAAACCACTTAGTATCAGGAGGAACTTGGGATAAAATAGTATATGGATTTGGAACATCAGGAACTCTCTGTTTGACTGCTGCATTTACTGCTTGAAGGTCCTGAACAAATCGCCAATCATCAGGCTGGGGTGGTTTTCTAGCCTTTTTTACTGGAAAATTTGGGGTTCTCACCGGTGAGTCTGCACATGGGACAATTACATCTGCCCTTCGTAGTGATTCAAACACTGGCCTGATACCTTCAATTGCGTCAGGTTTTAAGGGGTATTGTGTCTGCCTGGGCCTATAATCAGATTTGGGGGTGATCACCACGGGCGTTGCACCCCTAATTAGGCCCACGTCATGTTTTCCTTTTGCCCATACCACATCAGGAACCTCCTTCAGTCGCAGGTGGATTTCCTCCACTGTTCCGGTATCTGCTAGAAGAGGGAAGAGAAATACTCTCCCCGGACTGGGGTCTACAATTAATCAGACGCTGCGCTGAGCATGTGCCACAATTGTACATATTTGCTTAAAGACTCTCAATTTCCCATTATGTACCACAGAGGGGTCCTTGGTGGACTCCCACATATGTGTGATGTGTGATGCTGTTGCAAAGCCTCACCCATTTCCCCACTTCTCTCTAGTCCCCGTCAACGGGCTTAGCTAGAGAGATGTGAGGATCAGATCCCTGTATATCATAAAAAGGACATTGGCCCTTCCTGAGTTTCACAGCGTAGGCACAAAATTTTTTTGACCAAAACATGCATGTCAGTGTTAATAAATTGTCATCCTGAGAGTTTTTAAACCATTCCTGTTCAAATGGGCCATCATGGCCTTCAGTCACATGTGCTGTACAGTGTAATTCTATTTCAGACATATAATCAGTGCCCAATGAATCTGTTCTGGATCGTGCTAAACTCATCAGATGATTAGTCACGTCCATCACCTTATCTGGGTTCAGTTTCCTCTCGTATACATAGAGGGGCATTTCAGGACTATATTTAAGCAACTTGGGTTGACCTAACTGGACTTGCAGTCCAGAATCTGATGACATAAGGGAAATGTGTAATTTACACATTAAATCTCGTCCCAGTAAATTTACAGGGCATCCAGATGAAATAAAAAATGGATGGATAGTTTGTAAGCCTGTGTGTGTAGCACAGGTGAGTGGCACGGAGAATGGCTCTGTTGCCACATGACCAGTCGCTCCCACTGACATCAGGCTATCTGTGGACAGTGGTAGTGTTGGTATAATCGCCCCTTGCTGTACAACTGAGTGTCCTGCTCCAGAATCTACCAAAAACTTCAACCTCTGATTTCCCACCCGTAAATCAATACATGGTAATTTAAGGAAAGGTACATCAGCATATTTAACATATAGTTCACTTAGAACTTCCTCATTTACTTCACTTCCCCCACATTCAGTGTCCTTTCTTAGTTCTGTCTCTGGCTTTTGGCCTGTGTGTGTTGTTACATTCGGGGGGTGTACATATATCAGTATGTATCTTATCTACAGTTTTGGGTGTAGTATGTGTTCTCACCTCACCCCGTTCCAGCGAAGTCCCTTCGCTGGCCTCCGCCCCTCAGTCGGTTGTGGCTGGCCTCTGCCCCTCAGTCGGCGTGACGGTTGTCTTGTGACCTCTGTGTGTTATCAGGTCGACGAGGGCAATCTCTCATAAAGTGGCTCTCTTCACCCCACCCAAAACAGGCGCCTCCTCTCCCCCTTCCAAAGCCCCCTCGCCCTCTTCCTCTTCCTTTTCCTCCTCCCCTGCCTCTGTCTCCCCCTTGCTCCGGAATATAGCCTTGGAACATAATGAGAGTAGCGGTATGTAGGTCGTTGGCCTTCTTTTCATTTATTTTCTTGTTCTTTTCATTCAGTATTTTCTGACCATGAACAGCGTATTGTTCTAATTTTGTGACATTTGCTGTTTCCCACAGAATGCATTGTTGTTTAACCATGGCAGCTATTGGCAGTGAAAGGCCGTTGATGAAACTATTTCTGAGATGTGCTTCCCAGACCTTCCCAGACCAGTCTGACCAAGTAGGCCGACAGTGGTTCGTCGTCTTCTTGTTTACACATGCTGATTTTTGTCATGTCCATTCTGACTGGGAAAGCTGTCTTAAAACGGTCTTGCACATCCTTTATGGTGTTGACATAACGCACTTGGGCTTGATCTGTGTCTGCCCAGTTGGAGGAGGCTGGGCTGCGGTTGTCTTGCGGCCAATGGGGAGAGATCTTCCATCAGTCCACCCCCAAACGGATCATTAGCAGGTGGTGTAACTCATCTGTGGTGGGGCAGAACTCCCTACAGAAAATCAGGAGCTCATCCCCAAACTTCCCGCCTCCCACATCTCTTGGATTAGGCAGCTGTTGCATGCTTTCTTTGATGTCGGCTAATGTCCATGGTCTGTGGACCAGGATTGGGCCTTCTGGGCCCAAGACTTCTCCTTCCTCTGTCACCTTGAGTGGCATGATGGGAAGTGTATTACCTTCACCATAAATGCATCCAGACCGGCAGTGCGACGGGGACATCACTGATCCTGAGGCGCTGTAGGAGGGTGGAAATGCTGGAAATGCAGGAGCTGACACGCCCTGTTGAGCTGGGGGCAGCGGAGGTTCTGGCAGCTGTCGACCTCGTGGGGCAGAGTCCAGGTCAGGGTCCTTCAAAAACTTAAGAAACTGAGAAGAGGGTGAGGGCCCTGCCTGCTTCATCTCTCTCTTATGTGTTTCTGTCTGCCAGAAGCCAAAAGCCTTCCAGTCTGCTCTAAACTTCCCTTTACTTTCCTTCTTCTCTAATGAACATCTTAGTTGCTCAATTTGTCTTGTGCTGAAGCTTCCCTTTTCAGGAAACCCACATTCCTCTACCCACACATTTATTTGGTCTAATGCACCAGAACCATATGTTTTTTCCATATAAGCAACAATGGGTGAATTATAAGAACACGCTTCCTTTTTACTGTGACGTTTTCCCATTGTTACGTTGGCTATTTCTAATACTACTTTTCACAATTCAAAATTTATTCTTCATGCCTTAAAGTCTTTCAATACAGTTATTTCTTAGTTAGAAATCCTGCACAGATATGAAACCCTCAAAACAACAACTTTTCAGACAAATATTACTTCCTCTACTCGTCACCATGCTGTTCACCACGACGTGCTACTTCTGTCTACCTGTGTGCGTCCGGATGTCTTTCTCTCCTCTTAACACGTCTGCCAGAGGTTACAATCACGCGCAGTCAATTGTTACTGTCCTTCTTCTTGAAGGATTGGTTTTATCGCAGGGCTCGTACCCGTCTTAACCAACGCCCACAGTTAAATCCACCCGGGACTCGAACCCACGTTTAACTGTACCACACTCCCAGCGTGCATTTTCCACAGGTCTATTTATCTCTAGTACGCTTCTCAAATTATGTCAACAGACATGTGGCAAGTATTTTTAGACTATAGTCACTTAATATTTAATAGTCAGGAAGGGCTTTTTCTACTTACTCAGTCCTTGTCTGGCCAGGACCCAGCGGTCCACGAACAGACGATCGAAGCGCCATTTCCTTCTTGTGTTTACAACCATGATTTGAGAGTCCGTCTGCAGATCACGTGGGTCCCATCTTGGGTGCCAAAATTGTCGTGGAAATCTTTAAACAGACACAGCCCGAGCCTTTTAATCGTCCGTGAAGAACCTCTTTTATTTAGGAGATGGAAGAGACAGATGACAGAAAGCTGAAAGTGAGAGCTCTGAGCTCTCCTTCTCACATATGAGCATATATAGATTGTCCACCCCACCCTAATAGAAAAACAGCTGAAACAGGGGTCATAGCCCTTGTACGTGCAAGTAAGAAGTTATCAGCCTTTAGCAGAAGGCCATGTTACATAACACAGGAAGCACTTGTTTTGCTACTCTTGCAAGACAGTAGAAGTGTCAAAAGGTAGGGACAGCTACTTCTGCTATTCTTGCAGAATAGCAGAAGTGACAAAGGGTCAACGTTTCT
>JAQQZR010001174.1:0-11848 GCA_030068235.1 Notoglanidium macrostoma | reverse complement strand
AGTCTAGGCACACATCCAAACATCAGTTGGAATAGTGCAAAGCTGGTTGTTTCATGGATGGTGGCATTATAGGCAAATGTCAAAGTCTGTACTTTTTGAGTCCACTGCTGTTTGTCTCTCAGGGGTAGTGAACGCAACATATTGCCGAGCATGCGAATAAATCTCTCAGTGCACCAATTTCCCATTGGGTGATAGGCTGTAGTGTGCAACTTGGTGACACTAGACAATTACAACAGTTCAGCAATGAGGTCACTTTCAAAATTTGCCCCTTGGTCAGTGTGTATATGCTGTGTATACGCTATGGGACACGCTGAGCCTCTCCCACTGTCTGGCTAATGCAAGAGTGCTCAAACTAAGCTTGGTATGTTCCCTCCTGGAAGGTCTCCTCTTGCGTACGACAAAAGGGAGGATCAGGGATATGATCGAATCCAGTACTTGATGTTGCTGGAGCTCTTGGAAAGAAAGGGCAGGGAGTGTGTCTTGGCCAGGTAGCATGAATTGCTGAACAGACTGGAACAGTTGTACCGTTCGGGTTCTTGTTGCTGCTTCACAGCCACTGTGAGATTCATAAAGGGCTTGCACAGCTTCTGCATTCGGTGAATCTGGGCATACTGTAACTTGGTTTCCTTGAGCTAAACCAGTGATTGATTCTTCCCTTTGGCATTGCACCTTCAGTCGGAACATGTCTTGCACCTTCAGATTCTTGCAGCAGGCTGCTGTACTGTTCACTGAGAAGTTTGTGACTTATGGTCTTAGCAAAGGGATCTCTACTAAGTGCATCAGCCACAATGTTTTTACTAACAGGATTGTAGTAAGAAATCCGGGTGTACCGAGACAGCACAATGCAACAGCTTCTTAAGAGCATTAAAGGCTTCAGTGCACTCTGGTGTCCAGTCTGCTGAAGTTAACCTCCTGAAAGTACCAATTCGGTTGACAGCCTTCCTCACATTTCTTCTCCTCTGTCCAGTGGTGAGAGCAAAAAAGGGTTTCACAATAGCCAAACAGTTTGGGATAAAGTGTTGATAGTACAAACTCATACCCAGGAATGATTTGATTCTCCTTGCAGATGGGGTAACACCATCATCCTCCAAGAAATCAGACAGAATAATTTTGGATATTACACTAACCTTCTCGGGGTCCACAACCACTTCATCACCACTAATGATGTGCCCCAAAAACAAGACGCATGAAATGTCACTTCTTCTGGCTCAGTTTCAAGTTGTGTATGCAAAGTCTGAAACACTGTCTCCAGCCTCCCTAATGCTTCCCTCTCATTAGAAGCAAACACCAGGAGATCATCCAGATAGCACAATAGACTGCTAAAGTTCAAATCCCCAAATATGCTCAACATCATGGGCATGAACGAGGCAGGACTATTACACAGACCTTGAGGAATACAGTTCTACTCATATAAGCCCAGCGGGGTGGTGAATACTGTGTACTTCTTGTCTTCCTCATGCATGGAAATATTGTAAAAACCTGATGTTAATTCCATTGTGCTGAAGTAAGTGTTGCCGCCTGATGCTGCTAAACAATCTGACTGGTGCAGCAAAGGGTGTGCATCCTTCAAAGTGCCAGTATTAAGCCATCCGAAGTCTGTACAAAGTACAGTTTGACAACTCCCATCCCGTTTCCAAACCATTACCAATGGAGATGCGTATTCGCTTGCAGACTTCCGTATTATTCCCTGTTCTTCCATTTCAGTTAACACCTGTCATAATTTCTGATAATGACCAGGAGGAACCCTTTGGTATGGAAAGCGGAACGAGCGGTCATCTATTAGATGGATACGGTGAGTAAAGCCCTTAGCTTAGCCCTTAGCTTTGCCACAGTTCAGGGTATGTTTTGAGAACATGTCATTGTAATCAATGAGGAGCTGTGCAAGTTCCTGCCTGGTAGTATGACCAATTTGGCATGAGTCTATGTCTATGTCTCCTAGCCCCGCTTTGATAAGTCTGCTTTTCTCTAAAGCTGGTCACAGTACTGGATTTCGGTTGGTATTTTGAGATAGTGTAAAGTCTTCAGCAGCTAAACATGGAGAAACATCAACTAATTTGCAGTTCCTTTTCAAGGTGATTGGATTGTCTGAAAAATTGACTACTTTAAGTGGGACCCACTGGACACCCCACATAGGTGCAACAATGCGACCAACCATGACATCTCGTGGGGCTGACCTCAATGAGGTAGGTTCCACGATCACAGTACTTCTTAGTGAAAGGGGAGCATTCACAGGTAGCTTACCCCATACCAGGTATTCTCACTTAGCCAAAAGAGTGACAGCTTGAGTCAACTTAACTATGCCAATCTTGTTCGGTATCTCCTTTCCCTTCCATCTTGACAAACTTGTCATCATGTCCAGAAAGTGAGCCACATCAGTGTGCAGTTGAACATTATTCTGGGAGATCTGCCCCCGATAACCATGACTGTGCTTCATGTGCTGCATGACATACTTTATCACATTAGATCCAAGAATAAGATCATTCTTCTTCCTGGGGTCTACAAGGACCGGGACAGTGCATGCGAAGCCATACACTTCAAGTTCCACCTCGTATATACACTTTGCCACACAGAGAAAAAGTCCCTCCTGCAGAAAAGCCCACCCTTTATATATCATGATCATCCTTTTGCTTTGCATATTCAAAATGTGAGTTAAACAAGACCATTTAAAAGAACTTGCTTTTTATATTCTGCTACTGAACATGGTTACAACTGCTGCTTGTACCTTTTGGATTAAATTTGTGAGCGAATAGAAGATTGGAACTAACTTTAAAAATTCTTCAGTGTGGTTTATTGCTCAGAGATAAACATCCACATCTCAGTAATGCCAGCAGAAATGGGCTCTGCAAATGAAAATTCATCTTCATTCTCACAAAGTTCTCATGCAATGGACTGGAACTACTACAACTGGTGCACAGATTACACCACTGCTCATATTATATGGTCAGCAGCAGCTATGATCTGTTTCCTCTTTGGTTTACCAGACAGTGTGTGGATCCTATATGAGCTTCTGCAGAGGCAAAGACAAAAATAGAAAAAAAATGATGTCACACTCATCCAGGCTGTTATAAACCTGATTTTCACAGCTCAGATCCCATTCTGTGTATGCAATTTCATGCTATGGCATATTAAGGAGCTACAAATTATTCCGTTCTTTATCTACAACATAACTGTGAATAGTAGACCTCTCTTTATGGCTTGCATATGTTGGGATTGTTATGTTGCTGTGGTTCACCCCATAGTGTACAAAACCAGTAACAAACTTATTTTAATTAAGAAGGCAATCACAATAATAACCGGTTTCACTATAACAGGTTTTGGATTAGTTACTTGCAGTATAACATGGTTAATTACAACTCCTTTTGTCAGCATTCCTTTAATCGTGGCACTATCAGTTATCACCTTCTGTGATATTTCCATACTTCAAGCCTTGAAAAAAACAGATCCAACAAGAAAGATTAAAATCCACCCACAGAAGAAACAAGCTCTTCACATCATCTTCATCAGCTTCATCATAATATTTGTTGTCTATCTGCCACCCTTGTTCATTTTTTTAATCGAAACCCTGATGCCATTTACGGAAAAAGAGTGTCATATATTTTCTTTTGCTTGTTCGGAACTGCTTTTTCTAGTAATATTACAGTAGTCTTCTTTGCAAATTCCTTAACTGCAAACTTTCCTGAAATGATGCACAAGTTTACCTCAACTGATGGATTGTGTCATACAGTATGTAGAAGTGATTATTGGGTATTTAGTTAATAGCTGTTTCGTAAACACTACCTTGGATTTTTCGTGTGTGCTACAATTTAATTGTGCCACAAATCTGTACTTATTTCTTTATCTTGATCATATGCTGTAAGATACTATTTAACGATGGAATGATGTGATGTGGGCCGGTGGGAAGCATAGTTACTTAATCCACCCTGAGGAAGTGTTTTATTCCTCTAGTACCATATATACTTGTCTGCAATGACCATTTTCAATTTATTAATGCACTAACAATTCATACTTTTATCCATTTAAAGATATATTTAATGTTGTTGAACATCCACAAATGTTCACAAAGTTCCATGAGTTTTAACAGCTATAAACAGCATTTTGGAAAAATGAACTATTATGTTTCTTGAAAACTGGAATAGTAAACTCCTCTGTACTAAAGGCTTTCCTGTGCTGACACTGAAGACTCTTTCAATAAATGTTAAACAAATAGTAAACATCTGATTACAGAAAGCTTCACCATATCAACAATTATCCTTTTTTTGTTTAGTAACAAAATATTTTATTAATCTTTTTTATTAATCTTAGATTATGTAGTACATCTCCCATACAAGTCTCTGCAATATAAAGTATTTTATTTTAAACTATTTAACAATTTTCTATTATAACCATTTTATTGTGTCCATGTCTGCTAGTAAGCTCGCTAATGTTTGAGAAACTTTTTATTATATATTTTTTATGTTAGTGTTTTACAAGCACTATTTGTGTAACATTATATTTTGCTATTCTTTTCTGAAACAGTTGTGAGTAAAGTAGTTTTACATTTTACATTTCTATTGTGCTAGCTCTTATGATTGGTTACAAATCTGTAGTACTTGGGGTATTTACAGCTTTTGAATAAAATAAAAATACATTGAAAAAAACAAATGTATTGCTTGAATTTTTTTCTCTAAAAAACCCCCATTATCTTGCTGTTATATTGATTCAAATGATGGAGATATTTTTCATATAAAGGAAATTGAAAGCTTTCTGGTATTACAGGTTATTATGATAAGGAATTTAGTACATGGTAAGCTATTAACCATTATATGTTGGCAACAGAAAAGGTTATTAAAGGTGGACTACATAGACTTTTGTGCATGGAAATCCTAAGAATTCAGCCCTTTCCTACATACTCATACCAGCCTGTCTGGCACCAACATCCATGCTGTGGTCAAAGTCACTGAGATCACATTTTTTCCCCCATTTTGATGTTTGAAGTGAAAATCAACTGAAGCTCTGTGCTACTGTAGCATTGTGCTACTGCCATATGATACGCAGGTATGAACATGTTCCTATTGAAGTGTCTGGCAATATAGACTTTGTATTGAGGTACATATATATATGATCTTGGTTAGATCAGGGAATCAAGAATCCTTAATTGATTCATGCGCTTTCGTTAACTGCTGATCCAGAGCCTTGGGAACACTGGGTGAAAGGCAGAAAAACACTCATGATAAGATGCCAGTACATCAAAGGGCACTATATACATACATTCACACCTAGGGGCAATTTAGCTTAGCCAATCCACCTACTGGGATGCTTTGGAATGTGGAAGGAACCAAAAGAAATCCCACTCGGATATGGGGATCACAAAGCTCAACACAGACAATAGTTCAGGCTTCCAAACTCAAGAATCACTTTCTTATCCTAGGAAGTGCTTTTTTTTTCACAATGCAAATCAAGTACCTGTATCGACAAGAAACGTGCTGGGTTTAATCCCCAGCATCTGAATTAAAACTCTGTTGTAGCTTATTGATAGGACCATGAAAGGCTCAAAAATTAAGATACCTTTAAGGTTTGTATTTAAAGCAAGTGTTACATTTATTCACTTGCCAAACAGGTATCCAAAGTGAAAATCCTGGGACACTATGGGGTAGAGCTGCTGTTCCTCTGAATTCCTCCAAGAGGAGCTACTTGTTTTTGATTGGGCACCTTAGAAAGTTGTCCTACTGCTCATCTCTTGCTAGAGCTATATCAGGGATATTCCACTGGATGGAGACCCTCGTGAAGACATACACTACAGGCTAAACATTCGTGGACACCTGACCATCACATTTATGTTTGCTTTTTGAACATCCCATTCCAGATTGAGTTCCCCTTTGCTGTTATAAGAACCACTATGCTTCTGGAGAGGCTTTCCAATAGACTGTGGAATACTGAGGTCTGGTCTCTGTGCAGACAATTATTCCATTCCAACCTTAGTACACCATGTCTTCATAGACCTCGCTTCATGCACAGGGTACTGTCATGCTGGAACATGTTTAGGATCCTTAGTTTGAATAAAGGTAAATTGTGATGCTACTGTATACAGTGGTGCTTAAAAGCTTGTGAACCCTTTAGAGTTTCCTATATTTCTGCATAAATATGTCCTAAAACATCATCAATTTTCCTCACAAGTCCTAAAAGTAGATAAACATGGAGGTGGAAGTATCATGGTTTTGGCCTGTTTTGTTGCATCTGGTTTGCCATAATTGATGGAACAACAAATTCTGATTTTTTTCACTCTTTCTTATTTTCTATGCTGCTTATCCATTGCAGGTCATGGGGAAGCTGAAGCCAATCCCAGCCAACTCCGGGCACAGGGTACACGGTGGACAGGTCACCAATCCATCACAGGTCCAACACAGAAACAAACAACCATTCATACTCGCATTCACACCTGTGGGCAATTTATAGTAGCCAGTTACCTAATCTTAGCTTTTGACTATGGGAAGAAACCGGAGTACCTGCACAAAACTCTACACAAAAGGGTGGCCAGGTCAACCCTGGAATCAGACCCAGGAACTTCTTGCTGTGAGGCAACAGAGCTAACTACACCACCACCAAACCGCCCCTGAATTCTGAATTATACCAGCAAATTTTAAAGGAAGATATCAGGACATCTGTCCATGAACCGAATCTCAACAGAAAGTAGGCCATGCATTAAGGCAACCTGTCCTACCAAAGAATTGTTAAAAGAGAGAAAAGTTAAAGTTTTGGAATAGCCAAGTCAAGGTCCTGACCTTAATCCAACAGAAATGTTGTGCAAGTCGTTTATGTGAGGAAACCCACCATTATCCCAGAGTTGAAGTTGTTCTACAAGGAGGAATGGACTAAAATTTCTCCAGGATGATATGCAGGACTTATCAATAGTTACCAGAAACATTTAGTTACAAATACTCCCTCACAATTTGGATCACACCAAATACAAAAAAAGGTTCACATACTTTTACCACTCATAAAATAGATTAAGTAATTTTCACATACAAATATTAGATCATTTTCTTCAATAACAATTAATAAAAAATATAATATTTTGTCTCATTTATTTAATTGGGCTCTCTTTATGTACTTTTATGACTTTTGTGCAAATCTGATTATTTATTTAAGTCATATTTATGTGGAAATGTAAAAAATTCTATAGGGTTCTTTTCAAGCACCACTGAACAGAGACATTCTATACATTTATGGCAACAGTTTGGGGAAGACCCACATGTGGGTGTGGTAGTCAGGTATCTTCAAACCTTTAGCCATACAGTGTAGGACCCACTGGAAAAAAGTATATATTGATTGGTTTGGGAACCTCTGTGGATTTCTGGAACAGGAGTTTAAGGCATTAGGCTGTTGATTGGACGGTCTTAAGCTCAAATCCCTGCACCTCCAATGTGCCAACACTGAGCCTTGCCCAAGGCCCTTGACTATCTGTTTAATTGTAACTTTCATCTAATTGTGACTATCATCTTAATTGTAAGATGCTTTAGATAAGAGCATAGCCAATGTGGTTAAATTCACCTCATAGATGGTAAACATTGGTGCAACAAAGGCTTTGAGACCAATTTCAATATGTATTTTTAGGCTGTTGTACATTGACATAACAACAGTGTTAATATTTGCATTGGCAACAACACTGGAATGACCTATTTCTGAACTAAACTGATTTGCTTTACACACAGGTCAATAACTCATGTTTATGCCATCTGTTACTCTGAATGTGGTTGTTTGTCTTAACATTCAACCTTAGTACATTCTACTAAGTAAAAGAAATCTATTTTCTATTATTTTTTGCATAACACCTTTGCATTATCAAAGTTGTGGTTCTCCATCCTCTAATGGTGGAGGAACCTTGAAAGCTTCCCAGAGGTACTCTGTTAACGAGTGGGTCTTCTACTGAATGTATTATGTGCCATGAGCCTCCTGAAGATTCACAATATCTCCCGAAAATATTTTTCTGAAAGGCTTTTATTTTACAAGGCATTGAAGAAAACATCCAGAATTAATTATTTGCATATTGCATGTTTATAATTGACAGGTGATTCTCAGTGGTATCCCAGATCTATTTATAATGAAGTTCTGAGTTGAGTTCCTTAGTTTGAAGAATAACACTCTGTAAAGCTGCTTTGTGACAATGTCCGTTGTTAAAAGTGCTATTCAAATAAAACTGAATTGAACTGGAATTGAACATAGCCTATTTTTTCCATTACCAAAAATGCCATTTGTCTGCATGCTCATCCTTCTCTGACATATGTACAATTGAAAAAGTTAAATTTGTTTAAATTTGGAATATTGCAGTGGGAAATGCAGTGGGTAGAAATAGCACCTCAGAGTTCCATGTTCAATCCTGAGCTAAGTGTAAATGGTTCCCTTCAATGGACTGGTGTCCCATCCAGGGTGTATTCCTGCCTCACCAATAAAGAATATTCTTCGATTTGCCAATTTATTAGAAATTTTAGTTCAGTAGCTTCTTCGCTCACTTTAGTGATTCATGAAAAGCCAAAGAACCTAAAGTGAAATGAAGTGATGGTCCTTAACCTAGAGAATCTTTTATCAGTACACCCATCATCTGTCACCCTGAACCTCACTCCAATTTCTTATAGAGGAGGATGCATTTAAACCATAGCATTCTCTTAGACAGGCTAGAAAACTGGGTTGGGTTCTCAGGTACAGTGCTGAGCTGGTTTAGATCATACCTAGAAGGCAGGAGTTATTTTGTTTCAATCAGCACCTGTGAATCGGAGAAAACCGCCATGCCATATGGAGTCCCACAAGGATCCATCCTTGGACTTGTTCTGTTCAATCTGTATATGCTTCCTCTGGGTCAAATTCTTATAGAGAATAATGTGTCATATCATAGCTATGCAGACGATACTCAGATATATCTAGCTATATCTCCTGGTGACATTGTTTCCATAGATTTATTATGTCTCTGCCTCAATGGAGCACAAAACTGTATGCATAAAAATTTTCTCCAGTTAAATAAAGACAAAACAGAAATAATACTGTTTGGAAACAAAGAAGGAATATCAATTCTAAGCACTTACTTAGAATCTAAAACCCTTAAAACAACAAGGCATGTTAAAAATCTTGGTGTAATTTTAGACGGAGATCTTGACTTTAATGAACATTTTAAATCGATAACGAAGTCAGCATTCTGGCATCTTAAAAACAAAGCCAAAATCAGAGATCTTGTGTCCCATCAAGACCTTGAAAAACGTATACATGCCTTTATGTCCTGCAGGGTTGATTATTGTAATGCTCTGCTCACCGGGATTCCCAAAAAGTCCATTAGACTGCTCCAGCTTATTCAAAATGCAGCTGCCAGAGTTCTAACTAGAACTAAGAAAAGAGATCACATCATGCCAATTCTCAGGTCCTTGCATTGGCTTCCAGTTCAGTACAGAATCGATTTCAAAGTAATTCTGTACAAGTCATTAACGGGTTGGGCACTAGCTACATCTCTTATATGTTTGATGTATATAATCCTAGTATGTCCCTTAGATCCGCAGGATCAGGCCAGCTAGTGGTGAAAAGAACTGAAACAAAACATGGTGAAATGGCATTCTGCCACTATGCCGCCCAATGCTGGAACTTACTGCCCATCAATATCAGATCTGCTCCAACTGTAACTAGCTTTAAACGGATGCTAAAACTGCATTTTTCTCTGTTTCTTTTCCGACACTTGAGTGCTGAATTGCAATATTTCACTGTGCCTAATCTTAAAATATTTTATAATATTTTATAGCACTTTTTAATGGTTTTATTTCTATTTTTATCTTTATTTTTATTCCTTTTTCTCATTTCTTTTTCTATCTCTATTTTTAATATATTTTTCTTGTTTCTGTAAAGCACATTGAATGACCCATGTGTATAATAATGTGCTCTATAAATAAACTTGCCTTGCCTGCCTAAAAAAAGTAATATGAGCCACTCTCAATGGCATGGTGATCCTCAAAAATGCACTCTTGTGAATTCTCCTGCAGAAAGCCTAACAATTTAAGCTTACACTTAAATTATGATGTAGGACATTATGAGCCAATGTCAATAAAAGTAGCTCTAGGGGAATAAACCAACTCGTTGAAAGGGCAAAACTTCCTTTTTTAATCCTCCTGGATCAGAAATACTTGGAGCTCCAAAAGGACCTAATCTCCTTTAAGTGCACTTTAAGAACCTGCTTCTTTACTAAATTAGGATTCACATTCAAACCAGGGTCAAAGAACACCAAAGAAGATGACTTTGTGTGATCTTGTAGAATGACTGCCCAGTCCAGAACCACACATCATCTGCTTGCAAGCCTGTAACAGCTGCTTATTCACAGTGGCCATGGTCCCACATAGCCATTGATTTAATCACAGAATCAAATGGTTACACCACTATTCTGGTAATTGTCAACGGATTCCCAAAAGAATGCTGTATCATCCAGATTCCTAAGTAATAGACAGCCATGGAAACAGTTGAGGTATTATTTAACAAAGTTCAGAATCAATAGACTACCTGAAGCTATAGAATCAGACAGAGGGGTTCAATTCACTAAATCTGTTTAGATATTTTTCAAATATCTTCATATATCATAATGAGCATTTTGTCAAGTTACAATTAACAGCCTTGTGAAATGTGTTGACCAGGAAGAATTTTAAGTACTGCTTGACTGGTCCCACCATCCATCAGAGTACAATGAAGGCATGCATCCTGCACAACAGAGTTTTGGTATTCTTAGTCTAGTAAACTAGTAACAGGATGTATTTATTGATAGATGCTTAAAAGCACTTCTGTAAGCCACTCTGGATAAGGGCATCTGCCAAATGCTATCAATGTAATTGTAAAGATCCTGTTGTATAATAGACCATCTCCCATGGGCCAAATATACTCAGAACTCATTAATTCATTACTTGACTGGACTTACCTTTCTTCAGTCTGTTTCAGGTTACCAACCTCCTTTACTCCTTTAGTTTGGAAAACTATTCAAATGTAGTTTGATGACTGGTGGATATGGATGCCTGGACACAGTGTAGCAAACAAACTTTTGGAAGTTGCAGATGTCAGGGCACACAAGGAACAGTGTGTTTTCCGTACACAAGGAACAGTGTGAATTGTTTTCCGCACTTGAACATAGCAAGACTGGCAGATGTCTTTTGGGTTTTTTTGTAGCAAAATCTGAATTTGTGATTGACAGTGACTGTGCTTGGAGCTTACTCAGACATTCGCTTAGAGGTAAACATTCACATTACAGAAATGCCAGCAAAAATAGGCTTCTCAAAAAAAATGTTTTCAAACGTCACTCATTAAATGGACTGGAATGATTACAAGTGGTGCAAATATTACCCTACTGCTCCTGCTGCTCCTGCTATTTGGTCAGGAGTATTTGTCTTTTTCTTTTTCTTGAGCAATAGGTTAGTACGTCAGTTTTAGTCTTAGTCTTACATTCAGTTTACTTTGTGTGCTTGTATTTCTTCGGGTGCATGAGGGAAGCGTTCCTGCGGTGTCAGTCTTCAGCAGGGGCTCCGTTGGCAGACATACTGGCAGAGCTGTAGAGACATCAACGGGGAATTAGAGCCACAGCTAAGGCAAGGTAGAAGAGAGAGAGGAACAGGAGACGTACAGCTTGCTCTCCATTGTTGTCATGGAGAACATGAGATTACTGACCCACAAAATGATGAACTCACAGCATTGGTGAGCAAACTGCTGGAGTATTGGGAGTGCAATCTGTTGTGCTTCACAGAGACATTGCTGAAAGGGAACATACCTGACTGTTTAGTTGAGCTATAGTGGGGCAAAAAAGTATTTAGTTAGCCACCAATTGTGCAAGTTCTCCCACTTAAAAAGATGAGAGAGGCCTGTA
>JAQQZR010001173.1:0-11851 GCA_030068235.1 Notoglanidium macrostoma | reverse complement strand
AGGGGGTCACACCAGATACTGAAAGCAAAGGTTCACATACTTTTGCCACTCACAAATATGTAATATTCGATCATTTTACTCAATAAATAAATGTATAATATTTTCATCTCATTTGTTTTACTGGGTTCTGTTTATCTACTTTTAGGACTTCTGATGATGTTTTAGGTCATATTTATGCAGAAATATAGAAAATTCTAAAAGGTTCTCAAACTTTCAAGCACAACTGTACCCTTTCGTATGGATCGAAAGGCCAAAGTGACCCGGAAAACTCAGGGAGGAGGATTATGTCTTCATTTTAATAAACGATACTGTAATTCTGTGACTGTCATGGACCGCATCTGCACGACAGATGTTGAACTTTTATCAGTAGCAAAACATCGTTTTTATCTGCCTCGCGAGTTTCCCTGGCTTTTTATAACAGCAATGTACATTCACCCGAGGGCAGATGCTGCCTCTGGTTCCAGCACTATCTGTGATGTAGTGCATAAACTACAGTCACTTTCACCAGAAGCACCTAACTTTATAATGGGTGATTTTAATCATGTCTCGCTGAAAAAGACCCTTTCAAACTTTTATGAGTATGTTTCGTGTCCCACTAGCTGGGACAAAATGCTTGATCTTTGTTATGGATCAATAAAAGATGCCTATAAAGCAGTCCCGTTACCTCCACTTGGATCTGCAGATCACAACTGTGTGCACTTGCTGCCTATTTATAAAACAGTTTTAAAAAGTCAGAAAGTACAGGTGAAGGACATAAAGGACTGGACGGAGGAATCTGTACTCTGCCTGCAGGAGTGTGGGACATGTTTAAAGTCATATTTGTGGTCGCTTATTTAGATCTTGTGCCCAGCAACTGAGTCCTGTGTTTCATTTCATTTTTAAGAAGTCCTTGCAGGCACAGCACATACCTAACATATGGAAAGATGCTGTTTTAGTGCCTGTTCCTAAGTCCTGTTATGTGAAAAGTCTAAATGATCTCAGACCGGTGGCTCTGACATCGATTGTAATGAAAGTATTTGAAAAATTGGTGAAGTCAGAGATTTTGACTTCTGAAACTGAACATGTGCTTGACCAAATGCAGTTTGCCTACAGATCACGGAGAGGAGTGGAAGACGCTACAGTGACCCTGTTGAACCTGATTGTTAAACACTTGGAGGGAAAAGGATCTCATGCTTCATTATTCTTTGTTAATTTTTCTTCAGCCTTTAATACGATTCAACCTCATATTTTAATCAGAAGGCTTTTAGAGCAGTTTAAACTTAGTAAAAATCTTGTGGGCTGGATTCTTGACTTCCTGACAAACAGGACTCAGAGAGCGTGGATAAATGGAACACTGTCCAACCGGGTCTGCTCCTCAACTGGCTCCCCACAGGGATGTGTGCTCTAACCCTTATTATCCATCCTGTATACAAATATGTGTCAGAGCAGGTATGAAAACAGGGCAATTTTAAAGTATGCAGACGACTCTGTTATTCTCAGTCTGCTCCAGGATAATGAAATTGGCCATGGCCCAGTCCTGGATGACTTTGTTAAATGGTGTGATGAGTCCTACCTTCAATTAAACATATCTAAGACAAAAGATATGTCAATTGATTTCAGGACATGCACCCATGCACAGGAGGTCACTTCCATTAAGGGTCAGATGGTAGAATGTGTTCAATCCTATAAATATCTTTTAACAGTTATTGATTCGAAACTAAAATTTGAAGCAAACTGTGAAGCTGTGTGCAAAAAAGGGCTCCAGAGACTTTCATGTCTAAGAAGGCTTTCTCGTTTCCACATTGATAAGACTATGATGATTTTATTTTATCGTGCATTTATTGAATCTATTTTATCCTTTTCCTTGGTGTCATGGTGTGGACATTTATCTGTAAAGAACAGAAACTCAGTCTGTCAGATTGTGAATTGGTCTAACAGGCTGATTGGTGAGCCACATCAGAATCCAGCATCCCTGTTACAGTTACAGCGGTTGGCTGGTTTAATTCTTCTTGACGTTTCACACCCTCTGCATAGTGAGTTTCAGTTTCTTCTCTCTGGACGAAGGTTAATAGTCCAAAAATGTAGAACAAAAAGATTTAAAGGCAGCTTTGTTCCAGCAGCCATCACTCTGATAAATAGATCATAGTGTTAAAATCTGTTTGTTGTCAGTTGTCAGTTGTTCCTGTGTTGTAGTGTGTATGTAGGAGGTACGACTCATGACTGCACCCTAAATCTACCTATGGGTACAAATCAAGTAACCTGACCTGACCTAGGGAAGGCAGTTTTTTGAAATTCTCTTTATATTCCACACTGGAAAAATGAACTTTGTGGTAGAGTAAAATATATTAAATTAGCTCTCATACCTTCTACTTTGTAATATTAAGATTCAGAGATAACTAGAATTTCTTAAGTAAAATTTTAAACATATACACATTTTATTCATGTACTAAATAAACTATGTGGTAAGAGTAAGTTTTGTTATAGATTTACCCATACCATTCAAATGTTTAATAGTAACTGCACATAAACCTAATTGTACTAAGTAAATATTAATCTAATCTAATATTAATATAATAAAAGTATATCATGTTTAAAATTGGATGAACCTTCCCGCTAATTTAGCTGGACTGGATGAGAGGCCTTTGTTGTTGGTCAATTTGTCATGCAGGTGAATGGCTTGGTTATCTCGAGTGTAAGGTATGTTATTGTCTTTTTGTTTTAAATTTGTAGTAATATTGTAGTAAGACCACCCCTTCTCACAGTGACCAGGTGCTGTGTCTGACCACTGCTGATGTGAGGAAAACTCTTCGCAGAGTGAACCCATGGAAGGCTGCTGAACCAGACAATATCCCTGGGAGAGTGCTCAGAGAATGTGCAGACCAACTAGCAGATGCTCTCACTGACATCTTCAACATCTCCCTGAGCACTGCTGTCATCCCAAAGTGCTTCAAAGCCAGCAGCAAATTTTTTTTAATGCCAGTTTAAAATATAATAATCATTTAAAGTACAAGTTAACTATAAAGTAAGATGAAGGGACAGAGGAATTCTGCTCAGTGATGACCCAAACAGTACATTGAAAAATCCAATAAAATATTTATTTTACCAATATTTATGCAGAAATATAGAAAATTCGAATGGTCCACAAACTTTTAAGAACCACTGTATATCATCTGGAAGAATAAACTAATTGGCTATTTTTCAATGATTAAAATTAAATACAGTCAAAACAATCAAACATGCTCTGAAGCCATAGGGTAACTTGGCACTATAAAGTTGCAGAGGCACACAATTCATGGCTGCAACATTTGCTCAAGGGCTACAATCTGTTAAGTGCAGCGATCTTGCACCGTGTTGTACAGCTGTTACATTTATGGCTGCTGAGATTTCACTCGTTTGTATATGTTTCACTTGTTCATGTGAACATTCATTAGTATTTAATGATTACAAAATAAACAGTTTAATTGTGTTGTATTTTAGCTTTGTGATCAAAAGTATATTAAATGCATAAAGAAAATGATTACATTTATTTGAAAACATTTATCCAAAGAAAACTAGCAACATTTACTTAATTATAGTGAGTAATAAACCTTCATACAAATAAGTCATTGAAAATGTCAAAAAGAAAAAATAATAAAATCTACTTTTTAACAAATACTAATATTTACTTAATATTTTAATGAGTGGTAGGTTCATGATTAAGAAAAAAATAAGCTGACTTTAATTAATTAGTTTAAATAAATACAACTTGTGCTTTAAATATAATCACGTAATATTTACATAATATCTTCACAAATGTTAAATTTAGTTATAAGTATATTTTACTTGATACTGGAAAGTGAGTTGTACTTGATATCATTGCAGTAAAATTTACTTAAAAAGTAGTCGTTCAAATTGTTATGAGGATTTTATCAAATCCTACAAGTACAAAACAGTTTTTTTTCCCCAGTGCAACAGCAATAAACAAATCATATTCTCTAACAAAAAAAGAAAATAATCCATCATGTATGGCATTTGCATGGCTGTAAAAAATGATTGGATGGCCTAACAACCCGTCTACTTACCTACCTGCCTACCTGCTCGCCGTCTGCCTGCGCACTCATTGTGCATCAGTCTTTCATAAGGCTAAGCAGACATATTACAGACTTATTGCTAAAGCTAGTGAGCTAGTTGACAGCTGTGAGTACTATCAATAGCCACATTCATTGTTTATATTTATTGATAATAATGTTAGGTGCTTTCTTGCATGTGAAAGAGATGTGAGGTAGTTAGATATGACAATGATGCGCTACGATCATCTCCCCAAGCTGTCTGTCGTGG
Source organism: Notoglanidium macrostoma (assembly GCA_030068235.1). NCBI lineage: Eukaryota > Metazoa > Chordata > Actinopteri > Siluriformes > Auchenoglanididae > Notoglanidium > Notoglanidium macrostoma. The sequence continues at coordinate 7,555 of JAQQZR010001173.1, read as the reverse complement.
ACTTGTCCTCCAGCAGTAGTCAGGAAGTGCATGATCATGTGTTTTGGAGGTGTGGCTTTGAAGAAATGGGCTGAAGGAAGGGGGTGGGATTTTTCTTACTCTTGCTGGTTTCTCCAAAATTATCTACCCTAGCTTTAAGCCTTTAAAGCTTTAAGCTTTCAAATGTATGAACTTAACACTTCACTTCAAAAGACACCAGGTTCAGTGCTGGGTCCTTTTCGGATTTCTCCCTGTACCTGCTCTCTTAGTGAGGTCATATCATCACATGGGACTTCAACTAATCATCTCCTTTCCACCCTTAGACACTAATGTTTCTGAATGGATCTCAGCATGTGTGGCAGACATCTTGTCATGGATGGCAGCTGAAACGAAATCCCAGCAAACTGCTGTATGTTCATAGAGATGCACTCACATGTTAAGATCCTGTGATCTCCATAGATGAGTACCAGATCTGTCCAAGTATATTTCTTGCCTCACATTGCTAACCTCAATTGTCATTCAGGTTTCTCCCTTAAACATGGCTCAACTGGACACACCATCTCTCAAGGTACATGTATTAATACTCTTCTCTGTCCTAGAGGTGGAATGAACTCCATCTGGATGTCTGAACAGCTGTGTCAGTGATTGTCTTCAAACGAAGAGTAAAGACCTAAATCTTCAACAAGTACTTGAATTAGTACATCTTTAATGTACAGTATTTTTAAAAAATATCCCTTGACTTGTTTGTTTTCTATTTCTATTGTACTAACCTCCCCTGACAGAGTTTTAGGGAAATTATATCCTTAGTACCTGACCCAGTGAACTAGTGCTGTTTTTTTTGTTTTTTTTAAATAGAGGCAACAAAACACTTGTTTAAGTCAGTAAAGGTGAGGTTGTCTCCTAAAAGCTCTAAATCTAAACACCATGGTATGCCACTGCCATCTGGGATTATTGTGGCAGCCCTTGACTGACAGCTGAAGGTTGACCTAAGGAAGCACCTAAGATTTCCACTCAAGATCAGTCCACTTTGCACCAACAGACAAGCCGCTATCATTCTGTCAGCATTGACCAAGGAGTTCACTATTCCAAAGACAAATGAGAGAAAACAATCCAAGAATGAGGACCTGGTGGAGCAATGCTGCTGAAAGAGAATTTGCAGATCACTTCCTCAGAAGATCCTAGCCTGTTTATTGTCTGCTGACAGTGATGATTTAAATAGGCACAAACCGATCAGGAGTACAACAGAGAAAGTAGAAAAAAAACCTTCTAGTTGGCTTGATCAAGAGGCGCAACCTCTGGATATGTGTTAGTAAGACACAAGTCAAGCATTAATGAGCTGGCTCATTTGGGAAAGGGTGTGATGTTTAAAGAACAGAAACGACTGCCTCCTATATTAGAGACCACTTTTCTGCCTTTCAGCTTCTAATTCCTTCCTTAATGAGAAGAAAATCTGTAAATGATGATGATTGGTGATTGGCTGGCTAAGAACAAAAAAGACAATGCAAGACCACCAATTGGTAATATCGTTTAGTAGCCGATGGCATTTGGCTGATTTGCTTTATGACATTGGAATGTTAACAGTAAAAAAGTGCAAGAATTCTGAATGCCAACAATCACTATTGCAAACATAACAAACTACAGTACATTTGAGGCAGTTATTACTCAATCCTAAGCCAGGGTTCGATGAACTCAAAAACTAACACAGATAAAACCATCAAATAATATCAGTCCAAGTGTTGTGCTTTTCTCATACACGCAAATACATATTCATAGAAACAGCTCAGATAATGAAGTTTCCTATACTTACATACTAACATAATAGCACTGTTTACATAAAAATCACTACACCATGTCAAAGTTACAATGCATATGTGAAAATGCATATTCAAATGGATGTTCAGTGTTCATAACTAAATACAGAAATATGACCAAAGGTACAAAGTTATACTTGTCCATATCACTTGAGTGGTACTGTCAAGGGGGCATCTTTTCTTATCTTTACTATGCACCATAGTTCAAGATACATAATTAGACCACTTAAGAACCACTGATGTACCTCTAAAGCCTAACTCGGGAAAGTAACTACAGGTACGCAAAATGTACTTTAATAAGTATAAAGATGCACCCCTGCAACACAAAAAGCTTCATATTTGTACCTTTATTTCTAAGAGAATATTCAAACTAGTTTGTTTATTCTACATTCTATATATACAACAACGCCTGTTTCAGGAACACTGAAAACATGCAAATGACTTCTTTTCCTTGCCATCTGCCACAATGCTGTAAACAATAAATGTGGCTCATTTTATATTTTATTTATAAAGATATAACGGTAAATTAAATAGCACACTGCGTAGAGCACTTAGGCTGTAGGCTACTACCTTTAACATGAATTTTTTTTTATAAACCTGTTATTAAAGGCTGCTCACCAAATGTTCAATGCAGATGTCACTGAAGCATATTGTGTCTATCCAGTTGTCGTTCAGTCAATTATGTTAAATGTAGTTATAAAAATAAAAGGTATAAACTATTACAGGCGCTAACTGTGCGCTTATTGTTTGAGTACAGTGATGTTCAGCAAGCACACAGAAAGAGGCAGAGCCAGCACTCGAATAAAAGGGAGCGCTTGGACCACGCCCCTCTCCTCTCACACGCTTTCTCAATAACTTGTGCCCCAGATCAAGTCCAGTGGGTGTTACTGCCATTCCTCCAACAGTGTGAGGTAAGTGCAGAAATCTTATTCCAATTTTATAGAAGAAAACATAAGAAGAAAAAGCTAACTGTATCACTCTACACTATCATGCAGCTTGGTGGACAATAGTGCAGCAGCATGATCAGTCCTATAAAGTGTTCTCTAGCACCCTGTTAATCACGTGATTATTACTAGTGATTATAGCTTTTGAATAGCTTTTCCAATTACTACGGTAATTAGTACTGCTCTTTAAACAAATAATGCACACTTTTAAACAAAATCTCGCTGTTTTAGATAATTTTCAATACTAAGAAAGTAAATTTAAGATCGTTGCTGAATATTGTTTAAACTAGCCCATAACTTGCACAAAGTGTAGCTATTCATCATCTTGCGTCTTGCTTTGGTTTTGCACTGAAACCTTTCCAAATTTGCCGGTATCATTTTTCCATTGCTTAATAATATATTGACGCCTTTGAGAACGCTATTTCGTATAGCTAGAATGACAATAAATGACAATAAATTCTACTCTCCACATCATATAGCGTTTCCACAAGGGTTTCCAGTACGACAACCATTGATTGACACAAGTAGCTTACTAAACCTGACTTTTAGCCTACCCGATGACAATCAGGTCATCAACTAATTCACATTATTTCTTCTCAATGGAGTTTTGTACAGCCTAATGTGCTTAAAATATCCTTCACCAGTTATGTTAGCCCAATCTGGCAACACCAAAGTGATGAAGATGGCGCGGCTCACCTGTTCTCAGCCGCATCATATTCATCATTTCGGTGTTGCCAGATTGGGCTAATATAACTGCTGAAGGATATTTTAAGCACATTAGGCTGTACAAAACTCCATTGGGAAGAAATAATGTGAATTAGTTATAATATATGTCATTTCTTGTGTAGTTACAAGAGATGGATGTTTTGTACTAGTTTAAGCAGTATCCCTCTTAATCTAGGTTACTTGGCCTTGAGGTGAATTATATGCGTTTTTGCATGTAATAAAGCTGCAAACTTGGATGTCCTTGATCACAGCTGCCCTGGTGTGGTCTTCATTCTGCAGTGATTGGTCCCTGTGTAATAAGGATACAGGAACATAATGCGGTAAGACAGTTAACCAAGCCAAAGGCTGCTGTTTCAATATAGGCTTATAACTTGATGTGTTACAACACGTTGCAACTTAACTAGTTTAAATTTCACTTTATAGTACGCTACCTGTTATCAGATGCTTTGCTATTATTATGATTACACTACTATGTACCTTATGCTATAATCATATTATAAACATGTATATTTTATAAAAGTGAAATAAGCCTATATGACAGTAGGCCTATATTTGCGATAGATCAGGACCCTGACTATGATAAAGCAGTTACTGAAAATGAATGTATGTAAATATATTATACATAACACATTTCTGTCATTAAATAACATTGTTTCTCTGACTTTATATCAATATTGGAGCAGAAGATCCAAATTCTTTTGGGCCAGTTTATAGTTTCTGCTGCATGCAACACTCCTGATTCAGCCTATCATGGCCTTCATGGACATTTTTTTATTGTCGATAGAAGAGTTGTTTTTCCCTGTTAAGTAAAAACTATTTGTTATTATAATAGATGTTGATTTAAATTCCTTATTTAAAACATTTTAAATTGCTATGACCTAATTAGAAGTATTCTGTTATGTTTGTTAACATTATATTGTATCTAACATTGTTCCTCATATAATCTTGTATTCAAGTACATTAGGTCCCTAAAATGCATTTTCCTGTGTCTGTAAATCTTATATTCACCAATTCATTGATAATTTCTCCTGTCTAATTGCATGAGTATGTCACATGCTAAAACTAGGAAATTAAATTTCTTGTTTCCTATTAAATTTCAGACAGGATTAAAGCTTAAGGTTTTTGTCAACATAGTAGCAATGACAAAGAGTAATGCTAACCATACACTAGAAGACTTTGAAAAGACTCTGAAAAGACTTTTAAAAGACTAAAGTCTTTTAAAGACAAGACCCTTTAGCAAGACCACTCACAAATATGTAATATTCAATCATTTTCCTCAATAAATAAATGACCAAGTACAATATTTTCATCTCATTTGTTTGACTGGGTTCTCTTTATTTACTTTTAGGACTTGTGTGAAAATCTGATGATGTTTTAGGTCATATTTATGCAGAAATATATAAAATTCTAAAGGGTTCACAAACTTTCAAGCACAACTGTATATATAAAATGTATGTATGTTTATATTATGTTTGTACAGTATATTTTGAGTCATGAGGCTTGCAGCAAGTAACAAAAATATAATATGGGTGAAGCAGAAATATGGTAAAATTAGTAAGTTTTAGTTCTGCATCCATTTAGTTTAAAAAGCTACACTGGAGTTTTAATGCACTTTCATTGAACTATCTACTATTAGGCTGATGGCAGTGCACTGCAGACTAACAAGCATACTTTTCACAGCACTAGTCATAAACAATTTTGTGGAGTGCTGAAGATTGCCAGTATCACTGACCAGTATTATAGGTCATTGACGCTGATACATGGTTTCACTTCATGTAGGGAGTGTGATGTGTTAGCCCTCTCCTTGATGTGTCAGCCAAGTAGAATGATTTGCTCTATGTGGAAGAAACTTCTCATGCTTATCTCAATTATATATGTTTTTAGATAAGCAGGATAGTGTGGCCAAATACTCCAGCCTTTGTGAAATCTTTGTGAAATTAGTAAACTATTCACATAAATATATTTGAGTAAACACATTTTTAACACATTCTGTAAACTAAGTTTCAGTAAGTGAACACATGTGAACAAATTCCTCTCTACATAGAGGAGTAGACTGTGAGTGTACAAACTAAGAAACAGAATACATTGCAGCAATCAAAGACTGGGCAAATTCATACTGACTGCTATGGAAAACTATGCATCATAGTATTGAATTTTGATCCTTCATAAAAGTATCTTTTAGTATCCAGCTACAGTGAAGATCATAAATAAATCACATTGAAAAGTTTTAGTTGACTGTTAGTGACCAATGACTATAGCACTGGGACCATGGAGCATTCTGGACTTTTGTAACATGCGGTAATACTTTGCAAAGCTATTTTCAAGCTCGATTTTTTTTCCTCTTATGCACAGTTCCAGAGAACTATTACACCCTTTTAAAGTCTTCATAGGAAATCATACCATGGAGCTGAATCAGTAATTTGGTTATATGTCTACAGCATTAATGTTTCCCAAGTTCTTTATTTGGAATCACAGAAAAATATGGAGTACCAAACTTCCAGTTCTACTCTTATGGAAACTCAGCAACTGGTTTTTACTTTTATATCAGCAGGAATGATTTTGTAAATTTCAGGACTTGTCATACCCCCTACACTACCCCCTACACTTTACACTGTACACTGTATGGACAAAAGTATTGGAACACCTAGCCATCACACCTACAGGAACTTTTATGGCATCACATACTAAATCCATATTAATATGGTGTTTGTCCCCCCTTTGCAGCTATAACAGCTTCCACTCTTTTGGGAAAGCTTTCCCCAAGATTGTGGAGTGTATCTATGGGAATATTTGCTCATTCATCCAGAAGAGCATTTGTGAGGTCAGGCACCGATGTTGAACAAGTGTGGCTTGCGATCTCCATTCTAGTTCATCCGAAAATAGAATCGATGGAACCGAAACGGTCCCCAAACTGTTCCCGCAAAGTTGGATGCACAGAATAGTCCAAGATGTCTTGGTATGTTGAAGCATTACATTTTCCTTCACTGGAATTAAGGGGCCTAGCCCAAGCCCTGAAAAACAACACCGTACCGTTATCCCTCCTCCACCAAACTTTGCAGTTGGCACAATGCAGTCAGTTAGGTAAGGTTCTCCTGGCATCTGCCAAACCCGGACTTGTCCATCAGACTGAAAGACTGAAACCATGATTCGTCACTCCACACAACACATTTCCATTGCTCCAGAGTCCAGTGCATCACTGCCTCTGATGCTTGGCATTGCAGTTGGTGATGTAAGGCTTGTATGCAGCTGCTTGGCCATGGAAACCCATTCCACAAAGCTCCGGGTACACAGTTTTTGTGCTGAGGTTAATGCCAGAGGAAATCTGGAACTCTGCAGTCATTGAATCAACAGGGCTTTGATGACTTGTATGCACTATGCACCTCAGCACTCGACTTTATGTGGTCTGCTACTTTCCATTGTTCCTAAACACTTCCACTTTTCAATAATATCACTTACAGTTGTCTGTGGAAAATCTTGCAGGGAAGAAATTTCATGAACTGACTTCATAGGTGGCATCCTATGCCAGTAACATGCATGAATTCACTGAGCTCTGCAATGGGTCTGAATGAAACACCTGAATTCAATAATTAGGATGTGTGTCCCAATATTTTTGTCCATATAGTTTATATTTAGTGTGTTACTGTGTTACATAACTGTAGTAGTCAGGTAGTCAAGTTGATGGCAACTCTAATTATCACTTTTAAACTATGACTAAGGATTAAGTAGAGAAAATTAAAAAAAGAAACTGCTTAACATTAATGCTCAATATTGATTGGTGTTTTAAATGCAGCAGACTTTGAACTTCTTTTGGCAATATAGGACACTTTTCTTGGATACAGCAACAATATCTGAATAACAGCATTCAATGCGACCACTCTCCACTCAACATCAATGGATCCTCCGTGGAGATCGTCAAGAGCACCAAATTCCTTGGTGTTCACCGGGCGGAGAACCTCTCCTGGTCCTTCAACACCAGCTCCACCGTCAAGAAAGCCCAGCAGCATTTCCACTTCCTGTGAAGGCTGAGGAAAGCCCATCTACCACCACCCATCCTCACCACCTTCTACAGAGGGACTATTGAGAGCATTCTGAGCA